>VYZU01068540.1:0-23118 GCA_013401355.1 Ceyx cyanopectus | reverse complement strand
ATCCTGCTTGTGGTCCTGGGTCATTGGATTATATAAAAAAAGGTCTGGATTTCTTCACTGTGTTTCTTGTGAACAACGTGTGTTGTTACATTGTGTTTTTTTTCAGCTGGAAGAACAGGGTGATGCCACAGATATTTTCTTTCTTACTGACTAGGCTAGAAGCACAATTGTCAGCATGTGGAGAAGGTAAGTATTTGTGAGCAGTCTTTCAAAAGCATCTCTCTTTATTTCAGAGTCTCCTGCAATTGGGCCCTCTGTTGTAGTTCACACAACTGTGACTTTTGGAAGGGAGCATCTGGATTCAGAGCCTGCGGAAGTGCAGCAGTTGATTCTCAGTCACCTGGAGAGCATTGTGCCATCCCTACCTAAACCAGCCAGCATCAAGTGTCAGAAATGGAGATACTCTCAGGTACTCTGGAGTAGGATCAGTCAGCTGGAAGGATGCTGCTGGGGCAGTACTGTAGTGGTGTACTGGAAGAAACAGGACATCAGGGGTTTTATCCTCAGGGAGCAAGAGGAAATAATTTATTGATTAAAGATAAGTTTATTGATATCTAGAATACATTTCTCTGTGTAGCCATAAGCAGCATCGAAGGCTGTCCAAAGACAACCAGATCATTTCTAGTCACCTTTGGCTCAGCAGTAAGTTATGCAGACCTATAGTATGGACAGGAGCAGTATATAGGAAGGAAGTAAATCCCACATACTTCAATGGGTTTTTCATTAGTATTTAAAATATTACTCAATCTCTCTCTTCTGGATCTGAAAGTATGTGATATTATTACTGAAATTCCCACCCTACCACAGAGCAGAAGTCCTTGTGTTCAGACATGCTAATTGTTATTATTTGTTTTGGCCCATTTCAATTTAACAGCATGTTATTCAAAAACTTTTTAAAGTAAACTACCTAAGGGTAATAATAGCAAATTGTGTATATTTTACAGACTGCTTTTAAAAATCCAAGGAAATTGTTGGCTATTTCCTAAAGTATTGTAGTGTATCTACATGTTTACCCAAATCCTCTTAAGTTAAATTATACTGGTGAAATTGAATGTGGAAGTTGATGTAAAATATTTACTTAAAGCAAGCCCCTGATTTTTTTTTTCCTTCTATAAAGTCTGGAAAAGTTACTGTTGATGTCTGTTTTGAAGTCTGCTCATGCCTCTTGATCTGCATCCAGTTTAGGAACCTGGTCTCATTGGCTCAAAGTTTCTTTTTCTGCAGATTAGGCCAGTTCTGGAAAGGACTCACAAAACAAAGAAGTATTTTTAAATAGAATTAATACACCCTTAGATCCTAATGCTATTACAAACCTCTGTCATAAAATATTTTTTATTCAACTACTTTGTTTATGTGTGCAAGAAAACAGCTTTTCCTTGCACTACACTTCTAGCATAGCATCAAAAGTGACACATATGCATCATATATGGCCCATTCTGTTTTCTTTCACCACAAGAACATGGATAAAGGAAAAGACAAGAACAGCAGTTCATTTCTTACTACTGAATAAATAAATAAGAAAGTCTCCATTTCTCTGCCAAACAACTAAGGCTATCCAAAACCACCAACTCCAGCAGCTGCCTGGGCTTTCTGGCTGTGTCACAGGAGGAATTACCACCAGTCATTCATTTGGTGGATGAATGTCAGTATGTCTTAGATTGCAAATAAGTCAGTGTAGGTCAGATCCCTTATCTCAACAGAGATCACCATTGCCACCCTATAAAATAATCACTGCCTAAATTAAATATCTGGGACAGAGCTCCCTCTTTCTCTAAAAGCCATCTTTGCTTTTTCAGTTACAATAAGCTGTTGCCACAGAAGCAAAGGGAACTGATAAGATGGGTACATCTTTCCTCTGACTCTTTTAGATGGGATTTATCCTGCTTGTTAATTAAATCCTCCTGTAACGTCCTTCACATGGCCAAACACAATCCTGGGATTAAAATGCAGACATTACAATTATCCATGGCGGATGAGGGATTAGGACTTCCAAACTTTGACTGACACTACTTAACAGCACAGCTGCAATTCTGGATCCCTTGCTTTAATTATGATAAGACACTATTAGCATTCAGAGCAAACAGCTTCCCAGCCCAGCGTGTCCCTTTGGAAGAGTCACTTTCTGTCCAGAAGGGATACTGGGAAAACACAGAATCAGAGAAATTGGACCTCTTCAAAGAGGACTTCAGAAGAGAACTCGTCATGTCTCTAGTCCTACCTGTTGCTCAAAGCAGAACCATCACCACTAGGTGACCTTGACTGTGGCTTTGTCCATCTGAGTCTTGAAGTCTTTGAGGATGGAGATCCAACGGGCTGTGTCATCTAGCCAGGGGTAATTTTGAATTTATGTTGGACAGCACCTTCAGAAGAACTTGAATCGGGGGCTATGTCTAGACTAGCAGTCACTATGCCTAGACTGAGGGCTTTTACTACATTGAGCACACACTCTTGGCACCCAGGTTAAAAGATGCAGGCTGGGGTGTGAAAGTATTGATCCTGTGATCAGTGTGACCAACTAGAAGCTGTTTGGTACAGCCAGAAGCAAATAAGCACTGGGTAGTCAAGAAAGAAGGACACTCAAAAAGGCTTTTTCTGCTAAACCTTTCTTCATTGTTTATGCTCAATGACCTCAGTCTGTAAGAAAAAAATTAGGAATAAATGATATACTCACCTAAAATTAATCTGAGAAGGACAGTCTCTGGCTGGATATACCATACATGGCAAGGATGTTGTATTATGAGAATGGGTCACAACTGGCTACAAATTAATTACAGGTAATTGCCTGTTTAAAGGGATGCTAACACACCAGTAATGCAAAATGCAGCCAGTAATATAAATGTGGGTTTTCTGAAGCTGATCCATATGTGGAAATACAAATGTATTTTACAAATATTTTACTGTGGTACTTCCACCATTAATGCTAAACCCTATGATCTGGGATGGGAGGGTGCTTTGTATGAAGGCATGTTTCTCAGGAATCTGACCTTTCTGCTGTGAAATTCAGGTGAATAAAACACTTTGTTTTTCCATTTTCTTCTATTTTTCAGGTGACAAAACCTGTGCCAAATTGTCTGGGAAAAATGATTCTTCATACTCAACCTCTCCTGATTTGTGGAGGCGATGGATTTACTCGTTCCAACTTTGATGGCTGTATAGAGTCTGCTATGAGTCTTGCAGAGGCTGTGAAGTCTCATCTGTAGCAATCTCAGAGTTGGATTCTGTCTAGATCTAGGATTAATTTTACTATGATGGATTGAATTCTAGTTTAGTGTTAACATTACTGGCCTCTATCTTGCAAAAGTAAATAAAGGAAGATCTATTGTTGTAATAATTACTGGGATGAAATTGACTTGAATTTTCCAAGATCTGTGCTGTGCTACTTTGCTAAGGTAAAGCTTCTTGTGGCTCTAGTCAGAGGCTCTTGAGTTCCTTGAGAATCTTGCCAGATCTCCTGATACTTTCACATCTCATGAAAATTATGTCAAGGAGAGGAGCCTGACTTGAAGCAGCACAAACACTCATGGAGCTGCAGTTCACTCTTCTTCTGGGCATTTGGAACTCTGGAAGGAACAGAAGGAACATGCACAGTTGATCCCAGAGCTTTAATACATTCATGTGGCCATTTCTTCTGGTGCAGGTCAGGTCATGGTTATTGTGTTGGCCATGGGGAGTCAGTGATGGGGCATACCTTGCTGTACTCCTCAGATTGGACTGCCTATGCAAGGTCTAACTATACTGACTCAAGATCTCACCATGTCTCCAGGCACAGACAACTTCTAAGTGAGGGAGAGGAGTTGTCTTCTGATCAGCTGTCTTTGAGCAGAGTTTTCTGGAGACCTGTTTGCAGACTGCTGGAAGAGCTCATTCAAGAACTTGATGATGGTACTGGCTGTGATGTGACACTGAAACATGGTACCTGTCCTGGGTTCAGTCTTAAGTAGCATTAGCCCAGCTGTGCTTAGAAAGGAAGGCATGTGCTGCTTTGAGCTAGAACATAACTTACTCTGTTCAGTGATTTTACTTTTCAGCTCAGTCTCTTCTAATTGCACTGTCTGAAGTTAACAGTAGATTTCACAGTCACTGCTTCTAGCAGTGATAACACTCCATGTTTAGAGTCACTACCAAGAGTTGGGGTGCAGCCCAAGATCACTGCTAAATCTTGGGCACCACATTGGCTGATGTAAAGTAAGAGGTAGCACCTTCAGGGAGGAGCAGCTGGGACAGGTGACCCTAAACTGACCAACAAAGGATTCCATCTCATGTCCATTCATCCATTCATCTCATGCATTTCCTTTTATACTGAGGGATCACGAGGGTCAAGCCTTATATTTGCCAGGTTAGAGAATGCATCATGGTGCATCACAACTCTCTGTTGGGCTAGAGTCCCCTGAACAAGGAGCAGCCCTTTCCATCTTCCAGGTGGTGGAAGAATTGGGGTAGGAGCAGACAACAGGGAAGGTGGTTTTGCTGCTTTGCCTGGGAAATGTTAAGAAGAAGGAGGGAGAAGTATTTACATAAACATGGTCTATGGCAGTGTTAACAAGAAAACTGTGCTGACATTTCAGGCTTTGGATTACATCACCACCACCACAAGAACTCATTTAGAATAAACAGCCAGTCTGAAAGTGAGGTGAGTTCTAGACAGCTCTGTACTTTATTTTGGTGTAGGTATAAAGGGACAGGTCCAGGGAAGGATGTAAATACACAGGTGAGTGAATGAACAAGGAATGTGATTTGATATACTAAAAAGATAAATGTCAAGTATAATTGCCTTTCAGGTACTACCAGTCATACTTTCCAGTGTTTCTAAGCTTCTAAACTGTGTTTCTGTGGTCAGTTTTGAAATTACTCAGAAATTAACTAAGAAATCATGGATTTGTTCTAAAATTGATTTTAGCTTGCCCTTCCTCTTAAATCAAATGTCACAAGTTTAGTACCTCTCTCTACTACAGCACTAAAAATGACAAGCTGCTATTTTCAGCAAAGATAATTTTAACCATTAGAAAAGTCCCATTCATCCTTTTTTTCTTATACCCTGGCATTTCACAAAAATCTGACATTCACAGCAACTGAACACTCATTTAATTGCTGCATTTCTAATGTAGTGTTTTAAGTGACACTAAAACTTTAAAATCTGTGGTAGTTCTACAAACACCTTTGAAGAATATTTTGTACCATGCAGTATTATTGCTGTTGTTTGGGTTTTTTTTCTTCTTTTTGTGAGGTCCTCCAGTTTAAAACTAGGTGTTCTCCAAACAGTCCTGTTTCAATCACTTTGTTGTGCAGAAAAGGAGGAGATTGGTGGTCATGCACATGCATAAATCTTTTACAAGGTATGTGATCTGTATTTCATGGATCAAGGTAGTCATGAAAAGTCACACAGTTATAGAAGAAATCTAATCTGGTGAGGCATTTATTATTAGCTTCAGTTAGCACAAGCTCAGAAGGCACCAAAATNGATTACATCACCACCACCACAAGAACTCATTTAGAATAAACAGCCAGTCTGAAAGTGAGGTGAGTTCTAGACAGCTCTGTACTTTATTTTGGTGTAGGTATAAAGGGACAGGTCCAGGGAAGGATGTAAATACACAGGTGAGTGAATGAACAAGGAATGTGATTTGATATACTAAAAAGATAAATGTCAAGTATAATTGCCTTTCAGGTACTACCAGTCATACTTTCCAGTGTTTCTAAGCTTCTAAACTGTGTTTCTGTGGTCAGTTTTGAAATTACTCAGAAATTAACTAAGAAATCATGGATTTGTTCTAAAATTGATTTTAGCTTGCCCTTCCTCTTAAATCAAATGTCACAAGTTTAGTACCTCTCTCTACTACAGCACTAAAAATGACAAGCTGCTATTTTCAGCAAAGATAATTTTAACCATTAGAAAAGTCCCATTCATCCTTTTTTTCTTATACCCTGGCATTTCACAAAAATCTGACATTCACAGCAACTGAACACTCATTTAATTGCTGCATTTCTAATGTAGTGTTTTAAGTGACACTAAAACTTTAAAATCTGTGGTAGTTCTACAAACACCTTTGAAGAATATTTTGTACCATGCAGTATTATTGCTGTTGTTTGGGTTTTTTTTCTTCTTTTTGTGAGGTCCTCCAGTTTAAAACTAGGTGTTCTCCAAACAGTCCTGTTTCAATCACTTTGTTGTGCAGAAAAGGAGGAGATTGGTGGTCATGCACATGCATAAATCTTTTACAAGGTATGTGATCTGTATTTCATGGATCAAGGTAGTCATGAAAAGTCACACAGTTATAGAAGAAATCTAATCTGGTGAGGCATTTATTATTAGCTTCAGTTAGCACAAGCTCAGAAGGCACCAAAATCCCAGCTGAAAGAAGGTTTTATGTTGCAGTGTTGGAAAAACTGATCAAGGAGCCTGTGGAGGATGGCACATGGGAACAGCCAAGACTTCTGTGTTCCTTGGCTTCCATCCAGGCCTAGTCATCCTGCAGGAGTCATTCCCAGGGGGAATCACATGCTGAACTGGACCAGAAAGTTTTCTGCTGAGTTATTGGTTGCCCTGGAAGATGTCACCATGGCAGGTGGGTCAACCATTGCTGTACCCATGGGATGGTTTCTGGGGACCCATCCCACCAATGCAACCTCTGCCTTAGTGTGCAGGGAAGGATGTGGGTTCTTCTCCTGCAAGGGTGAAGAAGCAGGCTGTAAGGATCAGGAGGATCTTACCAGACTCTTTCCTTGTGCTGTTTTCCTCATCTTCACACTTTGTTTCCTGCTCCTTTCTTCAAAGGTGGATTTTGCATTAAAACACACTGAAATCTGTACTTCCTTCCTCTTCCTTCAGTTTTGAATGGAAGCAAGACAAACCACTATAAATCCAAGTCCTGAAAGCATGTGACATGCAGACAGAGCTCTGGAATGGGCTGCCCAGGGAGGTTGTGGAGTCTCCTGCTCTGGAGACATTCCAGCCCCACCTGGATCTGTTCCTGGGTGACTTGGTCTGGGTGCCCCTGCTCTGGCAGGGGGGTTGGACTAGATGATCTTCTAGGTACCTTCCAACCCCTGACCCTCTGTGATTCTGTGAAACTGATAATGAGGAATCTTTGACAACACAGTGTTGTTCCTTGTGCAGCCTCACAAACAGGTGTGCTCCAGAGAGTCATGACAGACTCATAGGAGCCTTAAATCAACAGCAGCCTTCAATACTACAAGTGATAGTTAAGTGGAGATGACTCTGGCCCCATCCTTTCATTGTGAGATCTGATAATAAGCAAATTACAGATTCTGATATATTTAAAATAATTAAGATTTTCGATTCGGGGGTTTTGGAATGTGAATCACAGTAAGTCTGAAATTACTCCCATCCTTCCTCATATCATGATAGTCTATGAAAATGCCTCTTTCCTATAGCTTCCTCCAAGATTAAGATGATTTTAACCAAAATGACTTGGTTTTTTAAGGTGGAATAGAAAATTCACAGACATTCCTCTGGACACTCTCCAGACAGCAGGCACTTAGGGGTGTCTGTGGTGAGATATCTAATTTTCTAGATGTCAGCAGGGAGACAAAAATATTAACTTTCCCATGCGAGGCAGGTAAGGAGTGGTGATATTTCAAAGAGGCCACTGTATCCACAAGGATGGCACCAGAAGAGATTTGGCTCGTTGATTTCCTGGGCTTTTCCCTGCATGGATGTAATTTTTGAATAACAGGCAGATCCATCAATTACAACCACTATCTCCTTGTTCCCAGACAAGGGTGATGGCTGCTTCTGATCTCCTGTATGTCATGAGCCACAGATAATGTCAGAAATTGAATTAAAGTATTTAATCTCTTAGGTGATGATGTTACTGTCTTCCTCATCACAAGGAAAGACAGGGCCATAAATGCTCAAAGTCTTTTAACTCACAGTTGTGTTAACTTTCACTGTCTCTTTGCAGGGCTGGCCTATGACATCTAGTGCAGTCACCACTTCTACAGTATATTCAGCAGCATGAGATGCATTTTGATGATCTCTGAGCATTTATCTCTACCTTTAGGTCTCTAGCAGCAATCCTTTTGTGGTAGTTACTGTCCCATCATCAGCTGGTATCAGCTGTGTGTTTCACCATGAAAGATTTTGTGATGTTAGCAGACTAGATGTTGGCAGGAAGGCTTGGTAGACACAATTACACCTTGACATTTCCAACTAACAGAAGCACTTCGAGACCTGTGGCACGGAATCACAGAAGGTGAGGGTTGGAAGGGACCCCTGGAGATCAGCAAGTCCAACCGATCTGCCATAGCAGGATCACCCAGGACAGGACACACAGGAATGGCTTCAGGTGGGTTTTGAAAGTCTCCAGAGAAGGAGACTCCACAGCTTCTCTGGGCAGCACCTGCCAGCTCCATCATCCTCACAGTAAAGAAGTTTTTCCTCATGTTCAGATGAAACTTCCTGGGTTCCAGTTGACACATCTTATCACTAGGCACCACTGAAAAGAGACTGGCCCCATTTTATTGACACCCACCCTTTAGCTATTTATAAACGTTGATCAGATCCCATCTGAGTCTTCTCCAGACTAAATAGCACCTCTCAGCCTTTCCTCCTAAGAGATGTCCCAGTCCCTTAATCTTCTCATAGCCTCCATTGGACTCTCATATTTCCCTGTCTGTCTTGAACTGGAGAGCTTAGAACAGGACATAGGTGTGACCCATTCATTTGCTTCATTAGCACCAAGCAAGGCAATTTTCACACCATTAATTGTCTTGTGGTCCTTGAGCAAATGTATTTGAGAAAGCCAAGCATGCTGTACTGAGCCATCAGACCCCATGCTCTTCCACCCCTGCCCCTCACAGACTGCCCTTGGCAATCTTTGCATCCCTTCTTCCAGGAGGTGCCTGAACTGAGCACCATGTCCATCCACATGCTGCTTTTGCAGGGGTGTTTTTGGAGGCAGTACTGACTGAAATCTTGGGCATAGGCAAGGAGATATTTGGTACTTTTGCACACAGCAGGTAGAAACCTGGCACGTTACTTGTGCTGTTGTCACCATGTCGGATACAAAGATGAATATGTCATATTCCATGTCATAATTAATTTTGGAGGAGGCCTTGGCAGAGATGGACTTGAAGTCGTGGCATACCCTGCCCTCCTGAGAGGCATCCCTCTGGCATAGAGTTAGGGCCCTGTGGGCAAGAATCTGACCCTGCTGTGCCTCTACCCACTCTGTCCCTATGCCAGGCCTTCAGAAAGAATCTCTTGTTAGGACTCTGAAAAGAATTAGGAAGAGGATACAGGCACCCAGTTCCTCAACTCACACTGATTCACAAACTGTTTCTCCAAGGATCTGGGCCGTATTATCATGCAAACATATAAAAATAAAGAGGTTAGTTTAGGGTATTTTTTTTTATTATTTTTAAGAGACCTGCAGATGGAAGGTATTATCCAGCTGAAAATACATGGTGAACCCATATTCCACAGTACCAAACTCTGAAATATCCCTGCAGTAAAAACCACTGGAGCACCTGACCCAGAGGTCAGGATTTGCTGGAGATCTTGTGGCCCTTGGAGTGTGCCAGCATGGTCATTTGTGTCTCTTCTAGAAGGCATTCTGAGAAGGAAGGTGTGGTGGTCTCTGGCCTGACCCTGTTCCCAGAAGGACCAACACAAGAGCTAAAGCAGGTTGCTCAGGGTTGCTGGTACAGCATCAGCTTAAAAGCAGACATTGCCAAGCAGCCATACCTACATGGCATGAAATACTGAGAGATGAGTTCCCCTTTGAAATAATGCAAAGAGGAACATAACCCTGTGCTGCCTAAACTGTGCAGTCATGTCTGGGTCATCTCTCCCAACCTCAGCTGCAGACTGAGCCCTGGCACTGAAGGGCTTTTTGAGAGCCTGGGCAAATGCAGCGTTTGCTCGGCTGCTCCACGCTGCAAAATTCAATGGAACAGACTCCAAAGGCTGATGACATAATGTCAGGATGCTGATGCTGGGATCAGGAGCCCAAGTGCTCTTGGGAGGGATGAAGAGGGCATTCTCTGAGCTGCCCAGTGAGTGCCTTGAGCCACTGCACAGAGATTTCCCTGGGGCCAGAGCCGGTTTTGCTTCTAATCCAGGCTCTGGCTCAGATGTGCCATCCCTAAGCCTCTTTGCGTGGCAGAGCTGAAGCCCTGAAATCTCAGAGCCTTCTGCTGCCTCTCTGCCTGTCTCACCACACCACCTTGCTATTAGCTTCCTTAGGGTTTTTGCTTAATTCTCACATTCAGGTGACACATTCAAGATCAGCTGGTGATGACACCACCCCAGTTCTGCAAAGCATGGCTGGTGCTTGCAGCCCCACACAGCAGCAAGGGAGCCTTTGCCAAGGAGGAGTGAGAATGACTGGCTTTCTTTTTGGGAAGAGCAGAGCAAAGTTTCTCCTCTGGAGGTAAATGAATGGGAACAGGTGAGAAATCACCCCCAGGAGAGCTATTGCTGAATTGCAAGTGGAGAGATTTAGCATTGAGTGAAGAGGGTGAAAAACAGACTGCTGTCCTCTTGGAGGTTGTAGTGCTGAAATCTGTCAAAATCCTTGAAAAGCCTCATGATTCCTGTTCCCCAGTTCTCATCCAGTAACAGCTGAACATCTCTCCAACCAGGTGTTTAGGGCATCATCCTAGCAGGGGAAGAAAAAACCACCTCCTTGTGTCACCCTTCTCCCCCAGCCCTGACCTTCTGGGGAAGGGCTTTTCATGCAGGGGGACTTAATGCAAGACAGGGCCACACGGGTGAGCAGAACACCACCACAGTGGCCCAGCCAAGCCCTGACACACCTGCATGGGCCCTGGCTGTGGGAAAATGAGCCTGTTCCCTGCCACCCCTGCTGCCCCACCACTCAGCCGGTCACGAGGATGCTGTGGTAAACCACAGCTCAGCTTCAAATTATCTTTTCAGCACAGGGTTCCTGTCAAGCTGAGTGGCACCTCCTACCTCACCTGTGCTGGTGCTGAAACATCCTTCCTTTCTCAGCCCTATCAGATCTCTATTCAGATCTGTCCTCCAGGATGATCACACGTGGCAAGATCTTTAAAGTGAAGCACACCCTGCTGCAGGGACCAAGGTCTTGTTTCATGTCGTGGAAGTGATGTTTGCTTGGTACACAGATTTGTCCATTCTCTGCCTTTTTCAACTGAGATTGGGGTAAGAAAAAACTGTGGTGGCCAGTAAGATACCACTCAACACTGAAATATAGGTCAGCCTCTGCCCCAGCAGCTGCTTTCCTTGTTCAGAGAACAGAGGGAAAGGGGACAAGCTGTCAGGGGAGGAGGGGCTCAGCTTCTTCATCACCTTTTTAGTGCATAGAAAATCCCAGCTCAGCACCTTAAAGCTTAGTGAAACACAGACAGCATTGTGTTCACAGCTGCCACACAATGAGCATGCACATGGCCATTCCCCATCATGGGAAAGATGGACCCTCAGAGACACTCTAGTACAGATATTTTTGTTCTCAAGCTGCTTGAAAATGTGTTGTAGCAATAGCCATTGGCTGTGCACAACTATTGCTCTTCACAAGGGGATGCTGGAGCAATTCTGGTCCAAAACCCAGGCTACTGACACCCTGCACCATGGTCATTTTGGATTTGCTGCCTCCCTTAGCACAACTCCCTGGGTGGTGAAAATCACATTCTTTTATTCAAAAGGCAGTTTTGGAGACCAGCTTGGGAACATATCACACTCCTGTGTTTAAGCCAGTCCACTGGCCCTTGATACAAAGGACTTGACAAAGAATTTCTGAGCAGGACACAACAGCTCTGCATTAGGGAGAAAACTGGTTTTTCCTCCTAAACATGGCTGGAGGTGTTTCTGGCTGTTTTGCCAGATAAAAAAGCTTATTATATTTGCACCATCAAAACTGTGTGCTGGAAATGGGAAGTGAAACAGCAAATGAAAGGGACCCATCTGTTCCTTTGCTGCTCTGAGAGAGGGAACTGACCCTCTTTGTGTGGCAGATGCTACGAGGGATGATTATGGGTCAACTCCCACCCTCAAGGACCTTGTGCTCTGTTTCCTATGTGCCCCCACTATGGCAATGGACTCAGGTGCTGTTCATTGTCTCCCTCCTTGAGTATCCACCATCCTGATTCGAGGCAGACCATCTTGACACTGTCCTGGCAGAGCCACACCCAACACAACCAACATCACAGGTTCTTTCCTGGCATTAGTGACAGCACCATAAGGCACTGCGTCCCCCTCCTCCCTCCATACCACCCAGAGCCATGCCAGGACTGGGGATACTCCCTTCCAGTGACAGGGGAGCAAGGCAGCTCCCCATAGAGAAGGGAAAGCACTCATGAGAGGACACAGTTTTACATTTGCAGAGCTCTGACATTTCATCTTCTCTGGATGGTGGCAAGCAAGGTCATGCACGAGGTGTTCATGGACCCAGCAGCAGTGCTTGCCTGTTGAGAGCTGGCTGGCATTGCTGCATGCTGGGAGCATCACAGAGTTTGGAAAGGGGCAGTGGGAACAGCACACTGCTCTGTGCGTGTTTCAGATGGGTCAGCTTCCCCTAGCATCCCTCCAGAGCTGTTGAAATACCACCTTGGAGACTAAGAGTCTGCAGCACAAGGCCTCAGACCTCTCTGATGGGGAGATTAGAGGTCAGTCTGCTCCAATCTCAGTGCTGCTGGGTAGGCAAAGGCTGCTAACCTCTACCTAGGTCAAAGCAAGGCCAGGTTGCTTTCCATCTGCTCAGCAGGGACATATGTTCCTTGCCAGTCAGGCTCTGCCTCCAAGATAGGGATGTTGCATCCCAGCAACTTGCAGAAGCTGTTGGAAAGTGCAGCAGTGAACTGTGAACACGAGCAAGCAGCTGGACCAATGTCTCCTGTGGTGAGTTGAAAAGGTGAGGGTCCAGAAGCTCATTGTGTCTGACATTGTTTCAGGATGGGAATGGGAAGCAAGAATAAAGTGAGTTTAAAGGTGGTGTATGGTGGAGACTTCCCGTGCCCTGGTGATGATGAGGCTGGGAGAGCTGGGCTTGCTCAACTGGACACAAGCTGGTGAAGGGGGATCCAATGGCATGTCCCCTGCCCAAATGGATCCCAGAGACTCCAGGGCTATCCCCAGAGGCACTAGCACAGATGCAGCACAGGACACCCTGGCCAGTCCCAAGCAAACATCCCATCCTTGTACAAGTGGAGCATCCCTGCGACTGTCCTGCTCACAGTTTCTTGGCCACCTGAGTTGACTTCACCCAGAGAAGATATTTGATAGAAGAGGGGGTTAACTCTCTCTCCATGGAGCATATTTGTGAGAATAAAGGAAAGCTCTAGCAGATTATATACTCCCTTGTCCTCTTCATTGACAAATCTGGACCAGGCAGCAGATTTCTACCAAACCCTTCCACCCAAGTGCAGTCTTGCAGACCTGTGAGATAAAAGCTACAACTGGTGTTTGACACAACCCCATTATTAAACTTCTGATCTGAGATGGGTATTTCTTTAGGTATTAAATGCTCTTGAGTTTTTCCATGAGTGCTAAATTCACAGGCAGGACTCATGCTGAGCAAGCAGCTGATCTCCAGAGAGAGGAACTTGGTCAGGCAGGGAGAATTTCAGGATTCACATGGCACCAGCCATGTGGCCAAGCAATGCATGGTCACATACAGGAGGCTGTTGTGCTGTCATTGCATCACCATACAATGAGAGCAAAGTGAAAACAGGGGGTCTTCATCCTGCAAAGCCTATGGAGGTTGATGCATGACCCAGGGAAACACCAGGAGCTGAACTTTTTTCCTCCCAGTCACTTGCTGCATCATGGCTACAGGAAAAGCTATGGCAATTATTACAAATTCCAAGCACTAGGGTCAGTTCTGGGGCAGAATCTGATCATGCTGAATTAGAGGGAACCACAACAGACTAGAATCAATGTTGCAGTGAGGGACTGCATTCATTTCTTCTTCTGAACAAATAGGAAAAGATCCACTAGTTAAAGTGGTCTTTCTGCAATTGTAGGAATGCACTTTGCTCAAATCTACTAAAAAAAATATCTAAGTGAAGTTTTCTTAGAGGATTAGTCTTCTCCTTTTTCCCTTCTTGCCTGCAAGTATTCTTTTTTAATTTTGTCAGTAAAATATGATCTATTTCTATATGGAAGATTAAAAAATCAAAACCAAACAAAATACACATGATTTGTTGCTTTTGATTTTCCCTGGAGGTCATGACCAGTTGAAAATCCCAAACCATATTCACTGATGCAATGTAGTCACAGAGGACTTCATGTGGGGGGTGCTCCACCTAACCTTGTTTGAACTGGTAATTTTGAAAGGAATATGATATTCAACTGCTAAACTGGTGAGAAAAACAAGAGGACACTGTTTGGCAGATTTTCTGCCTGCATCTGTGAGCACAGGGATTTAACTCAAGGGTGTTAAAGGAATCCCTGCTTCCAGGGAGCAACCAGAGGGTTAATTTTGGCGCTCCCTCACTTGCTTACTTTCTTATTTGAATAATGAAATTAGTTGTTCCATAGTCTTTTGAAGGGCTGAACAGTACACACTGTGCTTTCAATGTGAATGCACTTATGGTGAACTTTGAGCTACACATCTGCTATAAAGAACTAACTCTTATTCCCAGTTGGCTATTACTAGCTAAAGATTCAAGCTCCATCTATGCCTCAGCATAGTTTTGTTTGCTGCATGTAAGCTCAACAAGCAGAGTAGATGGGTAGAAACCTCATTCAAACACACTGGCATGCTCAGCACTTTCCCTGGGTGAATGAGAGCTAAGATGAGCCCTGCAGAAGGTGCCCATGCAACTAATCTGCAACCCATTACCAGCAAAGCCCCTTAAATCTGTGCATTAACTTCCCAGCTGCACTAGGAGGCTGCATGGGGAATTTCCTTGGGATGCTTTTGATTGGTGTTTCCAAACTGAAACAGGCACTCTGGGCTGATGATAGATTATTTATGGCAAAGCTGGTCCTGCTTGCTTCCCTTGGGACACTAGACCTGCATACTTCCTCAACCCTCCTCACTGCTGGGTATGAAGGATGCCCAGGATGGAGTGGGTGGGAGAGAAGATGCTGACAGAAGAGTGAGGACTTGTAGGGCTAGGAAAGCCTGTAGGCATTTATTTGTGTTGCAAAATGCTGCAGAAGAGAAAACTGGGGTCTAATCATACCGCATGTGCATTGTTCCTCATCTCACTCTTAGGCCCAGGATCCCAGGGTGAAACACATTACAGGGAGAGATGCAATGAAAACAACCTAGGATGTGACTATCATAAAAATTAACCTACCCCTAAACACTGCTGAGGTGCTGGACTAACTGCACCCACTGCTTTAGCTCCCCTGCCCTCAGGCTGCATTTTGGAAGGCTTCTCAGAACACCCTGGCCCATGGCACAGGTCCTGCTCCACTGGGTGCTGGCTGGACAGGAGGTGGAGCCCCTGCAAACACACATAACCCCATAGATGTGTGTGGGCTGGCCAGCCTAGACCCAGAGATGATGGAGGAGAGAGGCCTCTTGCCTTCAATTTCTTTTATTACAGCAGTTCGTCTAATCCC
This sequence comes from Ceyx cyanopectus, assembly GCA_013401355.1. NCBI lineage: Eukaryota > Metazoa > Chordata > Aves > Coraciiformes > Alcedinidae > Ceyx > Ceyx cyanopectus. Next base: position 7,604 of record VYZU01068540.1, on the reverse strand, counting down.
TCAGTAGCAGTCAAGTTGACAAATAGCTGCGTAGGCTGCTGAAATAAAACCACAGGATCTGTGTCATTCCTTGGGCACAGTTAAGACTTAGGCTGATGCATTTCTTCCTGTCATTGATGGTTAAAGAACAGGAAAAGACATTGACACTAGGGTACACCATGGCATCCAGATGCATTAGCCAACGTGGAAGGTGGGCAGAGTGGCTATGGAGGCAGTCCCATGCTCAAAAGTGTACCCTGTGGGATGGCAGTCTGTTTCCTAAGCAGTAGAAAGGACCTGTGTTTGGGCATGTTGGGGGGAAGGGGGAGCTTGTATTTCTAGTAGTTTCCCTGTGTTCAAAGACCCTTATCTTAATAAACCAGAAAAGGTAGGAAGGAGATTGAAACAGCAGAAGCAGAAGGTGAGTCATGTGCTGCCATCTCACTGGAGACCCTAGATCCCAAATGGACATGTCATTTGTTAATCAACATAGGCAGCATTGATGGCATCATTTAAAACCACAACTGGTCTTGAACACCTGGTGGCAAAGCACATTGTGGGTTCCTAGTGCCATAGGAAGGCACACATGGCACAGTCAGTGCAACTTCACATCATGCCAATTGGTGTGGCATTTTTTTAGCTTGTACTTATCTCCATTAGATCCCTTCCCTCCTTCTGGAGAAATGATGGATGGCTAGCAGTGGATGTGGTTTATCTTGATTTGAGTAAAGCATTTGACACTGTCTCCCACAGCATCCTTCTGGCTAAACTGAGGCAGTGTGGTCTGGATGATCAGGTAGTGAGGTGGATTGGGAACTGGTTGAAGGCAGAGAGTTGTGGTCAGTGGAGCAGAGTCTGGCTGGAGACCTGTGACTGGTGGAGTCCCCCAGGGGTCAGTACTGGGACCAGTACTATTCAATATATTCATCAAAGACTTGGATGAGGGCACAGAGGCACTGTCAGCAAGTTGTCATCTTCCAGATGTCTCTGTTGCCATGGTGTGCAGAACTGAGGCTTTCCTTTTGGAAACTGGGTGCTTTATGCTCTTCATGTTGCCCGCTGGTGGGTGAAACTGAACTCCCACTCCAGTCCAGAGGTCTCTCAGGAAGCGTATGTGCAAGACTACAAAGGTACTATTGCTAAATGCTGTATTATTGCTACTATTAGTAATTATAGAAGTGGAGAAATTGCTGTTAACAACAGCATCCTGGTCTGGGCAGGCATTGGAAGTGTCCAAGAGTAATGGTGGATCTACACCCTGGACTGTGCAAGAGGGTGGAGAGGACCTTGCCAAATCCTCATAGAGGCTGCCTACAGCACTCAACCTAGGAGGAGGCAGGAGGGACCTGAGATAAGTTGAACTTCTCTCTGATGGCTTTTCTCATCCAATCCCAACATGAAGAGATAAGGATTGAAACCTTCCCTGTCTGATGAGCAGGTCTCCTGCTGACCCATGAGCCTGTCAGGTTACACACACTGCAGAAGTCCTCCCTGGGTGGCATCTATCTGCAGACTTAACCATGACCTATTCCACAGTAGTTGTGCTGCCAGGTGAAATGTTTACATCCAAAAGAAAGGGAGCATCTTCAATAGCTAGAATAATAGAAAAAAACTCCAATAACCTCAATGGTCTGAGAGTAGTTCTTCAAAAAGAGACAGTGACTCCTTCAGTACCAAGTAGCATTCAGAAGTGCCATCCACATCCCCCAGCCAATAGAGGATCTATGGGTTTTGCTTTGGTTTTAGATAAGGTCAGATGTTTCTTCCAGTAAATGAATTCCTTGGAATGCAGTGTTGCTTGCTGTCACCTCCCACTTGACTTTCAGTTGACAATTCTGTGTGCTGCTCTGAGCTGATGACTAAAACATTGCTCAACCTATGAAACATGGGACTTTGCTGCTCAAATCTACCAGCTCCTGTGCATTCAGAGAACATGTAGCCACAATGATCTGGACACCTGGCATGGTCTGGCGCTTAGAGTTTACCTAAAATTCATATTTTGCCTTGAATGGCACTTCTCTGATCCAACCAGTTATTGACAGTAGGTGCTCAAGTCATGACATTTCCCCCAGTTATTGGAAGACAAGCAACTAGCATTTATCCCAGAGAGACTGCCAGGCTTGACCTGAGGATGCCAAGAAATGGTAAAACTAGGACTTCATTCAGTTACATACTATACTGCTTGGTTCACTCCTGGGTCTTTTTTATGTGTCTGCAGCTTGAACCACCAGGACTTCATAGTCCTTTTTTCATCTCTTTGAAGAGTCCACTGTATGCAACAAATCCCTTCCTAACACACCTCAAGGAAACTGCTACACAATGTTCTTATTTTGAGAAGTTAAAGAGGTGAACCATCTTGATTCTTTTCAGCCTGGATCACTACAGAGATGCAGGATGGCAGCAGGGTCCTGAAAGCTCCTGGGCACACATGAGAGCATCCACCCTCTGCTCCACAGGACTCAGCTCCATGCCCAAAGTCAGGAGCATGTGGCCCAAAGGGGAGAGGCCTGACTTTGAAGGCCAGGATCTGAAGGGGGGGTCCAAGATCTGAGTGGCTCCAGTTTAAGCAAAATGACTGAGCAGGTCTTTTCCTCTAGTGGAAAAACCACTGAAGATTGCTGCCATGGAAAAGCAGAGTTATCACCAAACACGTAAATGTTTCCTGATCTGTTTACTAATATTTGGTGCTCCTTTCTGGACGATGTTCAAACTGAAATCCAACCACACACGTCAGCCACTTCCTGCCCTCTTCCCCACCCTTTGCTTCTGCACCCAGGGGAAAATCAGGGATGGGAAGAGCTGGTGAGGGATTATGGTTGCTATTTTCGTTTTGCTGAAGGGATCCTAGAAATGCTGGGACAAGACTGCTCAGAAGGGCACAGAAAGAGCACCAGAGGCATTTCTCTGCATGCAACAGTGCTCTCATCAGCCCAAGGGTGAGCAGCAGCCAGCTCGTGAGCAGCAGGGCACAGACAGGCTTTGCTTGCCCAGCCCCTCGAGCCACCTAAGCCTGCTCCAGGCTGGTTCTCAATGGAAAATAAATAGGATATTACAATTGTGTCATTATTATAGGGATGTTTACAGCTGTCCCAGCTTGTGGGGGAGGGATGGGAGAGACAGAAAGTTCACAACTACTGAAAGGTCAGCGCAGTGCATGTGGCTACCGTAACACTTGGACTATATCAGGCATTGAATTACCTACTTAGCCATCCCCAGTTCAGATTTAAGAACTTGGAACTGAGTGGTGCATATTATTCTTTGTTAACAGCAGTCATTGTACTAAAACCTGGGATTTTTGCACAATCTTCAAGGACGTTCACTTTCGTTCCATGTTCTTTGCTGTTTGAGGTTTCTTTGGACTTGTTGTGAAAATTAACATTATCCTATTTGGTCATAAAGAAATGGTCTCTGNCTGGGGAGACCTTAGAGCACCTGCCAGTGCCTGAAGGGGCTCCAGGAAGGCTGGAGAGGGGCTGTTTCCAAGGGCCTGGGGTGAAAGGATGAGGGGGAATGGGTTTAAATGAGAGCAGAGGAGATTGAGACTGGATCTGAGGAAGAAGTTGTTTCCCTTGAGGGTGGTGGATCAGTGGCACAGGCTCCCCAGGGAGGTGGTTGAGGCCCCATCCCTGGAGCTATTGCAGGGGAGGTTGGCCAAGGCTCTGAGCAGCCTAGTCTAGTTGAGGGTGTCCCTGCTCCCTGCAGGGGGCTGCACTAGGTGACCTTTGGAGGTCCCTTCCAGCCCTAAATATTCTGTGATTCTAGGATTCTAAGGTGCAACAGGCTGGATGGGAGTGGGAGCAAGAAGATTCTCAACTCAGAGACAAAGTCCAAATAGAGAGCTTATGCTATCTAAACAGGCTAAAATCCAACTAAACCCCACCCAAGCCCATTTCCCAAAACACCAGGCAAACCTCTGCCACAGATCACTGAGTTCTGCCATGGACATTTCTGTTTTTCAGTCATGGCAAAGGCTGCTCCTCTTAGTTTGGGTGGGTTGCCTTCCTAGAGATGTCCAGTGTGGTTATATTTGATTGCAGCATCCAGAAGAAAACACACCTCCAACAAAACCATGAAGGTGAGATGAATTCTTCCCAGTCTCAGCTCAGGTATCATTAAAACCCCACTGACAGCACTGCAAAACACACAGCTGGGCTTGCCAAGCCTGGCCATGGGATGGCTGGGGACAGTCAGAGCTGTGCCCAGCCACAGCCCAGGTACAGGTGGAGGAGAGGCTCACCAAGGGGGAGCAGCCACACCACAGCTGCCTGCATCTAGTGCTGGGTGTTTGGAATACAGACCCACCCAAGTCCCCTCCACCAAGAGAGAAATAGGTAGTTGTCAGTTAATCCCTTTCTGAGTTTGCACATGGTCTTTCTCTAAAAATAAACCAAATTGAAAAATACATTTGTATTCGTCTTGCCCTGGCAGCAAGTTAATAGCAGAGCCAAATAGGATGCCAAGCTCCAGTTACATTCAACTTCTGACTTTCTGAACTCACACTTGGCCCCAAATTAGAATTAGAAAATACAAAACTGCTGGTTTTCTTGTCTTTTTTCTTTTCTTTTCTTTTCTTTTCTTTTCTTTTCTTTTCTTTTCTTTTCTTTTCTTTTCTTTTCTTTTCTTTTCTTTTCTTTTCTTTTCTTTTCTTTTCTTTTCTTTTCTTTTCCTTTCCTTTTCATAGAAATCCTGCAATATTTCCTTTCTGAAGCCCTGAGGCACAGTGAGAAATACACACTGCAGGATCCCTTGAGACTATTACCTGCAGTGGTGGGTACCTTGGCTGATCACCCTGGAAAAGTCAAGACATTGTTCCCCAGCCTCTCTGATCACTGTTTCCCTCAGTTTCACATTAAAACTGAAGAGTGGGACACCTCTCACCTGTTGAGATCCCAGAGGGTGTAGAAGATTTGGGGGTGTCTGGGACATCACCCATTGCTCGAGCACAAGATCCATTGTGATCTCCTCTCTGAAAATTGTTTTCAGTTCATCAGCTTGCATTTTGGTTTTGGTTTGGTTTGGTTTTTTTCATGAAAAAAAGCTTCCACTGGAAATTTTCTGATCAGTCTTGACTTGTGTGAAATTGGAATGAAATTTTCATCAAGTTGGCGAAAAAAAAAATAAAAATGATAAGGTCTCATTTTTAAGTAATCTGCTTGGTATCTCTTGTGGGTTCAAAGAGGGCAAAGCATTACATGATTTCCGATTCGTTAGCATGGGACTCTGAGTAATTTTGAAACCCTCATATCTGAAGTGGAGCCAAATGGCAGCAAGTGAATCACCTAGAAGACTGAGACCCTTTTCTGCTGGCAAAATAAGCTGTGAACAGGGTGCAAGTTGCACGTGATTCTTTGCTTAGCATTTTGGTGCAAGAGGCTTTTATCTGCTTCATTTTTATTGCTTTATCTGCTTTAATTCAGTTCATGAATTACTGGATTGTGAGATACCCTGTAGCTCTTTTTCTCAAAACCCTAATAACACAATTTTTCTGAAAGAGAAATTTTTAAGTTTCACACATTTTAGCTTTTTCTTTTTCCATCCTTCCATTTCTGAGCTTTGGACTTCACCATTAAATGTTTAGCTTGAATCAGGATGTAAAGCTGAAATAATTCAAGCATGATGCTCATTGCATCCGTCTTCACAAGGGAACGTCTCTTTGATTTCCTGTGTCAGAAGAACATAAAAATGGCTGTATTGGTGCAAATCCACACACAAAAAAAAACCAGGATCCTGTCATGAACTCTGGCCAAAATCCTGGGAAGGACACAAGAATAAGAGAAACATGAAGGAATCTTTCTCCTGGTTACTCTCACAGCTTCTAGCACTTTGCTGCTCAGGGGTTTGATGAAATAGGTCATTCTGGAAGTGATCAGCACCCTTGAACAAATTCCTCTTTCATTAACTTGTTCATTGCCCTTTTAAATTCACAGAAACTCCTCACATCCCCAAAACCATAGACCTTGCACAGAAAACATGTCCTAAGACCAAGATCTTCCTTTTGTCCAACTGGAACCTGTCTCCAGCTGAAGTTAGTGACATTCTGATTTTATATAGCAGGGGAGGTCATTTACAACCAGACAGGTCTGGCTTATATGGTCCTTCCCTACAGGAGCTATTCCAGATCTTTCATCCTCCCAAAAGGTTTCCCAGCTCTGTTGTAACCCTTCTGAGATGGGAAGGCTGAAGCTGCACCTACAAGACACAGGAGTGTAGTGGATTTATGCTGCAGCATTGTGATGCTTTTTTAAACTTTCCTGGCAATTCCCTGGGGTGGTTTAGATTTTTTTTTGATGCTCCTGAGGAAACCGGTGCTTTCATGAGACCCTCCATCAAAATGTTGGGATCTTATTCTGGAGGACTCAGCAGCAGCCAGAGCCCATCACTTCATATGTGGCATTTGGGTTTCTGCATCACTTTGCACGTTGTTAGTGGATCTGAAGTTCTTCACTGTTCTCCCTCAGCTTTACCATTCTGTGCAATGGAACATCATCAGCAAAATTCCCTTTTTGAATCCTGATAAATGAGCCAGGAGTACCAAAAATCTGCAGTGACAAGGATATAATTTGGTTTGCCTTTTCTCAGAGGCAGTGAGCCAGGGTTTTACACTAGCTAATTAGCTAAAATACAAATAAGGTAAACATCTTCATTTGTGCAGGATTCCTTCTATTTTACATCAGGGGCAGTTTGGTCTCCATCCCACAGACAGCTATAAACCTGTTAAGACTAAAATAACAGCAGCAACATCAATTTGTCAAGATGAAGACAGTCTTTTATAGCTACTGTGCTGAAGCAGATAAGTCCTCAGATCACATATTGGACAGCGAGACATTTGTGGTAGCATCTCTGGGTTGAACCATTTTATTACTGTGCTTTTCTGGAAACATGCCTGGGAAGATTGTGAAGCTCAACAAATGGAAACTGAAATCCTAGTTTTTTTTTTTTTAACTGATGTATTAGCCACTGCTATGTGCTCAAGGAAAGGCATTTTTGCAGAAAGCCTTTCTTAAAAGCTGAGGAAAAACAAACACAACACAGCAATAACCTGGTACAGGGATTTCTTAATTAACCTTACACCCCACTTAAAAAATGTAAAATAATGTGAAAGTGCCAAGGCTGTTCCCTGTTGAGGGACAGCTGGTTTGCATAAGATACTGGGTTTTTTTTTTCACGTATGGACATATGGGGTTGTGTTAATGTTTTGACATGTGGCAAGAAATTGATACACTTTTCCCTACTGCCACCTTCTACTGGGGTCAATGTCGAGGATCATTTCCATGGGTCTGCTGGCTTGGATGGGGACTGGTCATGGGTGTAAGTAGCCCGGAGACCTTGGGCCACTGTGCTTCACAGCTGTGAATTTGGCACTGCCTTGCTGCCATGGGAGCCTCTGCTCTGAAACATTGACCTAAATAAACCTGCAAAGTTGTTGGGTTTTTTTTCTTTGGTTTTTTTTTACATTTTAGAAGCTGTTTTATCTATCCAGAAATTCTGACCTTGTGACAAATGTAGACTGAATTGAAGGAGTGAATTTACTATCATATCTGCTTTCTTACTAGGTCTTTATTGGAAGATGCTCAGTACCCTGCCCATCCTCCAGAGTAGCTCCATCATAACTTCCTAATGCAGAT
>VYZU01068474.1:7351-21743 GCA_013401355.1 Ceyx cyanopectus | reverse complement strand
CTTCTTCCTTTCACTCCTGTTGAGGCCACTGATCAGAGTACTTGGAGAAGCAGAGTCTAAATACACTTCAGTAGTTGAGTAACTGTATTGCTGTTGGTTTCACGTTGGGGGCTATGACAGAAAGATCAAGGTCTATAGTGCTGCTGTGGCACTCTGGATAACACTTTCACTGGGAATGTAGCTGGGGAGTGGATATGTGCAGAAGCTCTTGAATGCATGGAGGTTGTGACATTTGGCTTGGGAATGTGTGAGGAGGCAGAAGAGATAAAGCCCTGTTTTCTACCCAGCTCTGTTTTTCCTGTGTTTTTGTTTCAGAGATTCTGACTGCATTACTCTGTTCTCTCTGAACATAAAAACGTGGCAGCTTATGCTTCTAGCAGTGTTTTGTTAGGAGTTGAGATGAATGTATCATTAATGCCTTAAATTTCTTCTCTGGGTTGGATCACTTGCTTTTTGACCTGTTTTCCATCTGTTAAATCCCTTTCAGGAAGTAAAATGCTGGTTTCCCCATAGCACCAAGGTAAATAAAGCCTGGTGCTGTAAGCCTTGGAATCTTAGCTGCAAGCACACGTTTAGTATGGGGAGCTTGAAACAAGTTGAGTAACTTGCAGCCTAAATTGAGATGTCATGATCAGCTGAGGTAATAAAATGGCTTGGTGCTGTTGAGAGAAGGGCTTGCTTTCCATCCAGTTGTGTGGTTGCTTCCTTTCTGGTGCAGCTCCTGTCTGGTGGAAAGCAAATCCCCCAACTACTTTTTTGCCCTGTTAGGTGGGTTGATTTTAGTTTGTGGAGCAGTCTGCTGAGCCCATAGCCTGTATGAGTTGAACAGCAGCAGTGCATGTTTGGGAAATAGCAGTGGGCTGTGGGAACTGTCCTCATCTCATGAAACTGCCAGCCACAGAGGTTATGCAGGGCCTGATTTCCATGTTTCCGTTCCCTCCCTGAAGGGTGACAATGGCAAGAGCCCTGTTATTGCAGGAAGCTACACTGGTGTGCAAAGCAATGTCACCTAATTGAGGGTTGGTTGAGACTTGATGAGCCACCCCCATATACATAAGCTGCAACATATCCCAGTGAGCATTTTTCAGGACTTTTTCCCCCCCCTCCCCCCTCCATGGCTTGCACAATCACTCTGGTGCCTGGGTTCTAGGCTACAGTGCAGCAGGGCCCAGGAGACCACTGTTAAAAGGAATTAAATGTTAAGAGGCCAAAGGAAGGTGGGAAGGGACTGTTTTCTGCCTGGGGTTTTGAACATCATCTTGCTTGTGACTTGTAATTTGCTCTCTTTCTTCTATTAATCTGGAACTTACATTTGGAAGTAACAAACTTTTAAGAAAATTATGGGGAGGTGTATTTCAAGTGAGAATTTTAATGTATCAGAGAATAAAGATTGCTGCCTTTGTAATCTGAGTTGATCTCGTAGTTAAAGGTATGGAATAGGAGGTGGGAAAAGGGAGGGTATCAGTGCTGGGTCTACATGTCTGCAGCCACTTCTATCCTTAGTTCTGTGCTCCTGTGTATGTAACACCTTCAGAAGTGAAAGGTGGCTTGTACAGCTGGCTGTCTAGTGACTGCAATAAATTTGGATAGAACACTAAAAGAATATTTGCTAATACCAAAACAAACTGAGGCTGCTCGGGTCCCCACTCCAGAACATCTAGTTCTTCTCAAATATGCTATCAAATCAGCTGTATGGCAGCTGGAAATAGAGTGTAAGTAGCACCAGCCTATAGGAATAAGAAACAATGGGCATAACTGAAAAATTCTGTATATGCCTGGTTAGAAGAAGTAATAAGTAGGGCCTGGTCTTGCACGCTGTAATGTGTCTTTTTACCCCGTTTGTGCTACACCTTTACTGAAAGGTTGGGATGAATTGCCAGGCATTGGGCTGTTGGTTGCAATGTAGCTGAAGCTATTTACCACAGCCTTCCACCTTGAATGGGAGGTTATAGGATGGTTTGACTTGATCTTAAAGGTCTTTTCCAACCATAATGATTCTGGGAAGGTCTAACACTGAAGTTCCTACACCAGATACAAAGAATGTAATTAGCCTTGCTGGAGATCAGCACCTGGTTAAACAAGAGCAACAAGTGCTGGGAAATGAAAATGCTTTGTGACACTCTCAAACCTATGTGCTCTTCCATGTACTTGACACTCCTTAGGGAAAACCCTTCACAAGCTTTTGCAGCTGCTGGATGAGCTTAACTTACATCTGTGCTCTCTTCTGCTTTCCTGCTGCAAGGGACATGCTTCGTTAGTTTCCAGTTTCCAGCACTTAGTTTCCCATTTCCTTGTGCATCACTGGGGCAGTTTCACCTGTGGTTAATGCAGGAATGGGATTATCTGGACATGCCCCTCTGCTGTCCCCGTATGGGTGCCCTGGACACTGTCCCCATTCCCCTCTGTGCTACCCCAACTGCTGCGTGTGCTGCCCTTGGACACCTCTCCTGTGGCAGAGCCCGCAGAGGAGGCCCTGGCATTGGGAGCGAGTAGGGTCTGTGGAGAGAAGCTCTGTCGCCCATGTGACACGTAGGCCTGGCAGGAGACTAGTGCGAGATGCACGCCTCTGCCCGCCGGAGCAGCGGAGGCTGCTCTCCGTACCTCTCTGTCGACTCTCCTGCCCTGCCTCCGTGCTGCTGAGCGCTTGGGTTGGCCCGGCCCAGCACAGCCGGGCGGGGCGGTGTGACCCGTAGGTGCGGCTTATGGGCCGGGGCTGCCCCTCCCGGCCCCGCCCGCGCCCGCCGCCGGCCGGCCTGAAAGGGGAAAGCGGGCGGGCGGCGGCTGCTCCGCTCCCACCGCCGCCACACGGGCCGCACTCCCAGCCGGCGAGGCTCTCAGCAGGTGGGTGCCGGCACGGCTGCCGGCAGGGCGGGCGTGGCGGAAGGGTCCGGGGCGAGCGGTCTGACAGTAGCTGGCACTGGCGCAGCCGCGGCTGGTGCTTCTCACTCGGTCCTGCCGGGGCGGCTTTCCCTGTCGGGACTCCCGCGGCCGCCGCCGGGGACAGTACGGCCGAGAGCTGCGGCACCTGCTCTGCTGCCGGCCGCCCTGCCCGGCTGCCGTGCGAGGAGGAGGAGGAGGAGGAAGAGAAGAGCCCTTCTGGCCCGGATGCTGGCGGCGGCAGCACGGCCGGTGGGCTGCGCAGGGAGGTCGGCTCGGTGTGAGCTGCGGTGCGGGCGATGGCAGCAGCCGTAATGCTGCGCGGGTGCCAGCCGCGTTCCGGGTGAACGCTGAAGGGCGGGATTGAATTTCTTGTGTTAATGGCAGAGGCACCTGGATGCTTCTCTGCGGCGGGGAGAGAAGCAAGCAGTCTGAGTGCCCAGTTGTCAACTTGACCTCGGCTCTGCCGGGATGCGTGTGAACAGCCTGGATAACTTCAGCGGGACTACTCAAGGGCACGAGTTAAGCATCTGCTTAACTGTGCAGGATCAGAGTTTTGGCACATGAACAAATCTTCAAAGCACTTTTGTGTAACTTGCGTGCTTTATCTTCCTCTAGGAGATTAGATCTCAGGAGTGTCTTTCCTCTCCTGTTCTGCCTCCTGTTCTTCCTATTCATCCCTCCTCGACCTTTGTTTATGGCAACTCATCCAGGTCTCGGTTCTCCAGTGTTCTCAGAGCCAAGGGGCTGTTTGGTTTGGGTTATTTTTTTATATGTATATATGAGGGCGTCAATTGTTTTATTGAAGACAGGACTCATCTCTAGCTTCTGTAATTCTGTCAAATGTGATCAGACTTGTCTGTCAGGACTTTATCAATCCCTTGTGCTTCCTACACAAGATTTCATAACCTTCTGGGATNTGGGAGCGAGTAGGGTCTGTGGAGAGAAGCTCTGTCGCCCATGTGACACGTAGGCCTGGCAGGAGACTAGTGCGAGATGCACGCCTCTGCCCGCCGGAGCAGCGGAGGCTGCTCTCCGTACCTCTCTGTCGACTCTCCTGCCCTGCCTCCGTGCTGCTGAGCGCTTGGGTTGGCCCGGCCCAGCACAGCCGGGCGGGGCGGTGTGACCCGTAGGTGCGGCTTATGGGCCGGGGCTGCCCCTCCCGGCCCCGCCCGCGCCCGCCGCCGGCCGGCCTGAAAGGGGAAAGCGGGCGGGCGGCGGCTGCTCCGCTCCCACCGCCGCCACACGGGCCGCACTCCCAGCCGGCGAGGCTCTCAGCAGGTGGGTGCCGGCACGGCTGCCGGCAGGGCGGGCGTGGCGGAAGGGTCCGGGGCGAGCGGTCTGACAGTAGCTGGCACTGGCGCAGCCGCGGCTGGTGCTTCTCACTCGGTCTTGCCGGGGCGGCTTTCCCTGTCGGGACTCCCGCGGCCGCCGCCGGGGACAGTACGGCCGAGAGCTGCGGCACCTGCTCTGCTGCCGGCCGCCCTGCCCGGCTGCCGTGCGAGGAGGAGGAGGAGGAGGAAGAGAAGAGCCCTTCTGGCCCGGATGCTGGCGGCGGCAGCACGGCCGGTGGGCTGCGCAGGGAGGTCGGCTCGGTGTGAGCTGCGGTGCGGGCGATGGCAGCAGCCGTAATGCTGCGCGGGTGCCAGCCGCGTTCCGGGTGAACGCTGAAGGGCGGGATTGAATTTCTTGTGTTAATGGCAGAGGCACCTGGATGCTTCTCTGCGGCGGGGAGAGAAGCAAGCAGTCTGAGTGCCCAGTTGTCAACTTGACCTCGGCTCTGCCGGGATGCGTGTGAACAGCCTGGATAACTTCAGCGGGACTACTCAAGGGCACGAGTTAAGCATCTGCTTAACTGTGCAGGATCAGAGTTTTGGCACATGAACAAATCTTCAAAGCACTTTTGTGTAACTTGCGTGCTTTATCTTCCTCTAGGAGATTAGATCTCAGGAGTGTCTTTCCTCTCCTGTTCTGCCTCCTGTTCTTCCTATTCATCCCTCCTCGACCTTTGTTTATGGCAACTCATCCAGGTCTCGGTTCTCCAGTGTTCTCAGAGCCAAGGGGCTGTTTGGTTTGGGTTATTTTTTTATATGTATATATGAGGGCGTCAATTGTTTTATTGAAGACAGGACTCATCTCTAGCTTCTGTAATTCTGTCAAATGTGATCAGACTTTTCTTTCAGGACTTTATCAATCCCTTGTGCTTCCTACACAAGATTTCATAACCTTTTGGGATGTTTAATGGCTTTTTTTTTTTTTTTTTAACTTGGAATTCCTTGCAGAAAGAAGCTGAAATGACAGGGTGGTAAATGGAAGACTCTTTTCCTCCCCACTCCTCTTTACTGCTTCTCTAAAGTTTGGTGCGCTTTTATTTCTGCATTTTTATCTACAGTCTCAATAATTTCTTCCCCTTGACTGTCATACAGACATAACCCCTTGTTAAGACCAAAATGTGCACTGAATACCTGTGGTATGGTCTTGCTTCAAGGACTGTGGTTCACCTGAGTATTTGGAAATGGCCTCAAGCCTTTCTGTCTCTTGCATTCAGGGACTAGAAAGACTGTTAAGTGCTTCCATGCTGCAGACCTGAGACCCACAAGGGCCACAGCCTCACATGGGCTGTTTCTGTCTTGCAACAGAGTTGTAAGGGAGGGGAAGAGGCCATCCGGAAGAACTTGCTGTTGCAGAGCACCACGGTGTCACAAACCATCTTTGTACCTCCTGGAAGGCAAGCAGGAAAGCCTCTATGTGGAGTGGGGGAATCTCTTTTGCCACCTAGACAGATTTAATGTATGATGAGAGGCCAGGTAGGGATAATGGGTGGTGTATGACACCATCCCCAGCTCAAGTTCTTGAAGATGTTTTTAGTTTCAAATGCACTGACAAGCTGAGATACAGATATTTATTTTCTCAGTTATTGTGGAGCACTATTTTCTTTAGCACCATAGTTTGCTAGCTGTAACCTGTGGACTGGCAAGCTCCTGCTGGCCCACAGATTCCCACCTTGCCTGTAGAGCTTAGTCCATAAAATGGAAAAAATGGAATAACTCCAGTGAGCCAATGTCAAAGATGGCCCAAGGTCCCAAAAGTTTGTAACTGATAGGGAACTACATCAATCTTTGTCCATAATAGACGAGCATGAGCAGAGAGCATTTCTGATGCTGGTATATGGAAGCAGTAGCATTGAGTGGTGCAAAGCATCAATTATTCTGATGTTGGCCTGGTCTCTGCTGTGGTTGTTCCCTTTGGAAGTTCTGGAGAGCCTGGCTTTCTGTATTCTCTGTGTTTCCTGTGGGCCATGAAGATGCCAAAAGAAAAATGCTGGAAAGGTATGCTGTTTTCCACAGACCATCTCTGCACTGTTCACTGTGTGTGAGCATCATTTTAAAAAACTCAGGGCTGTAGGCTGCCTGGAGAGGATTACGTCTGAAGGGGAGCCTTTTTCCCCTCATTGTTTTCCATACTAAAACATTAACACTAGTGTTGGAATACTGTAATACCAATACTACTAATGTTGTAGTGTTCCTTACACAGGTGACTCTGGTGAAGTGAGTCTGTGATGATCCAAAAGCAGAGAAGTCCACCAAGCACTGTGTTGGAAGTGATTGGTGGTTAGACTTCTCTGCCTTAACTTCATATGCTTTATTAAGTTTACTTTGTACAGCACTGTATCTTTTAGGTTTTTACTCGAGATTCCCCTGAGCAGCTCTTGCTTGTGCTACAAGTAAGTAGTAGCAGAATTGCACTTAGAGCTGCATACCTGCCTGCTTGCAGGGAGTTTTGACTTCTATAAATTAGGCACAACTGGGTTGGCTGTCATCAGCTTGATGGTAGCAGATGGTCCTGTTTTTTCTGGATCATACCCAACAGATGAGGCAAACATTGGTTTCTTATTCCAGGAAGAGGTTTAAGGATCCAAGTGAAGATGCCTCTTCCTTTTGGCTTCAGATGAATTGTGCTGCTTTAACTCTGGAGAAGTTGACAATGAAAACATTTCTTCTTACTGTGTTTAAGAGCTGGAGAAAAAAAGGAGGGGAAGTAATTCAGTTCCATGGATAGGGGCTTCCCAGTCAGGAATTGGGTCATACAAAATAACTGGAGAGGAGAGAGAGACATGTAAACATCAGGGTCTTCTCGCTGGAGTCTGTTCATTGCCCTTTCTTTGTGGGTTTCTCTTCCAAGACTGCTTCATGTCAGAGGTTTTAGTACTTCAATGTAATGAAAGGCACCTGAATTAAAGAAGTACCTATCTTTAGAGCTGTAGTGTTAGTTACTTCACTTAATGGAATTTTTCCATCAATATCAAAGTCATACTCTGTCAAACATGTTAAATTGAGCAAAATCAAGGGGCAAATTTCAGCCCAGTAAGAGGTTTCTTAGGAAGGGTTGAGGGCTGTTTTCTCTCTGCTCCCTTCCTGCTGTCTCCCATTTCAATCTGGATACCTTGCTGTGGCTTTGAAAGCAAACTGCAAGCAGATAAGGGTGGCCAGGTGTGCAGTGACAGGCAGTGACATCTTTTCCCTGCCCACCACGTCTGCAGCAGGCTCTGGTCCTGGCTGGGTCTGCCCTTGCCCTGCATGCTGCAGTGGTGAAACTTAAAGCCTTTGTGACTTCTGACTCTTAGTGTTACTGGAGTGTTAGAGGGATTGTCTTGTGTTGCAGGACAATTCAGTTGGCATGGCTTTACCAAGTGCTTGTCGTGAAAACAGGGAAGGGGATGTTCTGTCTTTACAAGCCTTATTTATCTGATTTAACCCTGGCCCAGGACCTCCAAACCACAAAAAAAGGAGGTGGTTCTGTCTGCTCTGCTCTTGGATCTACTGTGGAATCTTCATTAAATTTCACACCTCTGCCGAGGTACAGGTTGCAGTTCCCCACAGAACTGCATTCCCATGCACAACTATTTGAGGTTTCTGCCAAAGACCACCTGCCTGCAGCCCAACAGTGGGTGCAGGCAGCTGAGTTCCCTTAGCCTGAGGGCTGGGCTGCAGTCAGTGCCCTGCGCTGCAGGTGGGGCTGCATTGGCTACAGCACCTGCCCTGGCTGGTGGATCTGCTGCAAAGTTCATGGGGCAGCTTTGGTGTCCAATGATGGGAAGAAGTAAAGTGGGGAAGAAGTGAATTTTGAGCCCTCCCTCATCCAGGCCATTCAGCCCTCGTGTGCATAAGGTTTAGATCTTTCCACCTTGCTATTGACATGAGATCCTAATAGTGACTAGTTGCTGAACAAAGGACAGAGAGCAGAGTACTGTCCTTTCTGCTGGTAGTTACACCTTCTTTATATCCTAGGAGCACTAAAAAGCAGGGATGTGCTTGATTGGAACCCTGCCTGGGGTATCCAGCACAGATCTAGGGATGGAGCTGCAGACAGGGTACCTCTCTGTGCCCAGACAGAACAGAGATTAGCTCTGGTTGTATTGAGTTAGGGTAGTAAAAAAGGTCCCTTTATGCAACCTGGCATCATGTTTCCACTTAGGAAGATTTACAGCCACCCTTGTTGCCTAGACAGAGAGAAGAGATTCCTGAGCCAGCATCTTTAGGGTTTCTCTTCACTTAGGAAGGGATGAAGCCTCCAAGCAAAGTTTGCAAGTCTCCTGTGTCAGCATCTGCCCCTGGCCTTTAGTTTGAGATTGACAGCTTACTTGTCATTTGGATTTTGGTAGCCCCCAGAGGGTCTCAGCAACATTTGGCACACAGGTCTATGGCAAGACTTGAGTCACTCACTTGATGAGTGACTTTTTTTTTCTTTAAATAACTATTCCTTTCACCTGCACTGTTTCTTCACCTTTTGTTCCTGGCCCAATGAGAAAACACCCTACCCCACACATAAAAACTCTTCTCAGCATACTCAGCATGTGCACGACCAGCCAGGTGCCCCAGAACAAGTCTGTACCTGTTCCTGTCATGGAGCATGTCCCAAGCTCCACACTGTCCTGGAGAATATCAACAATATGGGGTTGCCATCCCCCTCTCTCTCTCTCCCCTGGGGATCTGCTGCACAATGTCACAGCCAAATGCTCTTCCTTGGTGTTGAGTAGGATAAATGCCCGTTGAGCCTCTCAAGAAGCTGAGAACTAGACTAGCTTTGTGGGCTATAGCTCCTTGGTGGCCAGTGCTGCTGGCTTGGGCCAGCCTTTTCCCACTGTAAGGGAAGCCGGATGCTGGGCAGATCCTTACTATCTTTGTGGGGCTTCTGCTCTCTTCTTTCCAGTCCACCACCTTTGAATCCATCCTCCTAGAGCTCTTGCTCTGTGGATCCAGCCAACTCCTTGGTATCTGCTTGCATTTATCACCTTTCTTATCACTCCTACAGTCACAGACACCTGGTTGGCCCTGGGTGGGAAGGATGGGAGTCCAAGCACTAGTAAGAGTTGCCTTTGAAACAGAGGAGGGTCTGAGACAGTGCTGTGTCTGGCCAGAGATATTCAGCTGCTGAAAGTAATCTGAGGATTGTATTTATCAGGGTCTTATCCATTACTTTCCTGTTTCTTAATTGATCCAAGTAATAGTAGAAAGGTTGACAGAAAATCTTGCCCCAGATTCTGCTCTTACTACACCCCTGCAGCCCCCCTGGGGCTTAGCATGTAACTTCTCCTCCCCCCCCATCCCGAATGTTTGAACTGGGTCGTCAGGACACAGCTCTGCTTCTTACTATTCCCAAATAATTATCACATAATTCTTCTCCCAAAATAATGTAAGGTGTGGGTGAGGCACATTCACTTCCAGTGATGTAGCAACATCCCTTACGCAACAGAAGTCTTGGGTGTTTCAGCAAGCTGGGAATGGGATGATGGCTGTAAGAGTGTGACTAAGGGGCGTCAGTGTGCCACGGGTGTTGCACATTATCTCTGGGGCTGCTTTCTGGGTTTGCATCAGTATCCTGCTGCCTGCTTTCCCTTCCCAGCCCTTTCCCTGGAGCCTCCCTGTCCTCCCACGGCTGGTCCATAGCAGAGCAGCTCTCTGTCCAGACCCCTGCTGTGCTCTCTAGGATTGCAGTTCCTCTTGAAGGGCCCTGTTGTGACCTGGGCTCGCTCCTGTCCCACCTGTGCAGATCAAGGTGGTTTGCTAGCCTTGCGAGGGCCAGAGCGTGCCTCTCAGCATTCCCACTGGGCACTGCAGGCCTGCCAGTGAGCTTGCACAGACTTCAAGGGCTCGGAAGGAACCAACCATTCTGGCTGGGCAGATACAGAAATGAAATCCATCTGTGCTGGTACTGTAACTGGGAACTGAGCAGTTAGAAGTCCCTGCTTGTGCCGTGACCCAGCAGAGCTACTCCAGCCACTCTCCCCCCTGCTCTGCAGGTCAGTCTGCTAGTTCTTGTGCCTTGGGAGCATGGAGATGTTTTGAATTTCTGCAAATCTCCCCAAACACACCCTGATGTTTGACTTTTTTTTTTTCTTCCCCTTTATTGTTTTGTTGTTTGTTTGTGTTTGTTTTCTAGTGATGAACTCCAGGCTGCTCACCTCCCAGCTCGTGAGCTTTTGGCTTGCAGCTACAATTCCATTTGTTAGTTTCCCAAGTACATGACATAGCATTTCATACTATATTGATGTTGTGTTTCTCTCCTTGCAGCAATGAAGATGATGAAGGTTCTGCTGTGCCCTACTGTTCTTCTCTTCCTAGTGGCTACATTCAGCCTGGAGCCAGCTCACTGTGCCAAGGTGCTGATCATGCCCACCATAGTCTTTGACAGCCACTTGCGAGTCTTCATGCGGGTGGCAGAGGCGCTGACTGACCAGGGTCACGACCCTGTGCTGCTTCTTCACGAGAGCCGGGATGTGGAAAGCTACCTGCCTGGCTTCCGCGTGCAGAGGTACTGGGGTATCTTCAGCACAGAGAGCGCGGATGCCTGGGTGCAGGAGAAGATTAAACGTGTCTTCCAAGGGAAGATGACCTCTCTGGAGATGTTTTCCTTTTTGGAGAAGTACCTGGAAAACTGTGACCTAGTGCTGGGAAACTCTACCCTTCTGCAGAAACTCCAACAGGAGCGCTTTGACCTGCTGTTGGTGGACCCCAATGAGATGTGTGGCTTTATTCTGGCCCACATTCTTCATATCAAATATGCTGTGATCTCTACTGGTTTCTGGTTCCCAGCAGAGATTGGTGCTACTTCTCCCATTTCCTATGTCCCTGAGTTCAACTCTCTGATGACAGACAGAATGGACTTGTTTGGTCGGACTTGGAATCTTCTAGTCTACATGATTACTCGTGTGGCTACAAGGCTGATCATCCTGCCCAAGTTTGAATGTCTCATGGAGAAGCACAGGGTGGAGCCTAAGACATCCATGTTGGACCTTGTCCACGGGACTAGTCTTTTTTTCCTCTGTAATGATGTGGTGCTGGACTTTCCCCGTCCGACACTTCCCCATGTCATTTTCACAGGGGGGATCCTTGCTGAGCCTGCAAAGACCCTTCCAGTGGTAAGTGTGGGAAAGCTTTGAGCTGTGATTGCACAATGACCCTGGGGAGCTATTCATTGCACATCTTCTGAATAACCTTGTAAAATCTCTGAAGACCCAGGAGTCTGGAAAGCTGCTATGTTTTGGTGCTTGGGTGCAATAGGGAGAGTGGGAACACTGAGGACTGTGGGAGGATGTAGGATTACATTGTCCACTCAGAAACAGGATTTGACTCCACTGTTCATGTAAAGTGGTGTGTGGAAGTCCTAAATTGGCAGTGTTACCCCTGAGGCTTGATCATGAGTAGTTTGTTTATTCCTATACTTGAAACAGAAATGGGAAGAACATTAGTTTTCTTTGCTTTATCTCTGATTTATGTGAGGATTTCTTCCTTAGTCCCATTTCTAGCAGGGCATTTCTGCTGTCCAGCTTATAGACCTAAGAACTCGCAGGAAGACCTGTGCTTGTTCCCTCACCAAATTAATTGTTGAATCCCAAAGTGTATGAAACTGAAGTGTATCATCCCATTTTTCTCATGGTCTAGCCCTGAGGGAAAAATTCCCAGGTGCCCCAGAAGCTTTTTCTGGCCTGTACCTCACTATCCCTGGTAAAAATTCAGAGGGACAAGCTCTTAAAGCCTCCAACTGAAGACAATATTGGAACAGAGCAGAACCTATCTGCCATTCCTCCTATTGTCTTTAAAAAATACTGTGGAGAAATAAACCTGGAAAATGACGATGGGGTGGTCAGGTTGTCCTGGTGTCCTGACCAAGAGACTGAAATTGAAAAATAATTCAAGTTTCAAATGTTTAGAGGTCTGTCAAGATCTCTGATGGTAGCTTTCATCAACACTGTGGGTGCCCATTTTTTTCTAGTTTCAAGCAAAAGATAAGGTCAGGTGCTTTAGAAGTTCTCCAGCTGTGTATGTCTGCACATCACCCTTTCCCACACCTTGTGGCACAGCATGCAGGTAATGCAACACACAGAGTGCTCCAAAAGCTGCCTCAGAGAGCAGCTG
The DNA here is from genome assembly GCA_013401355.1 of Ceyx cyanopectus. Taxonomy (NCBI): domain Eukaryota; kingdom Metazoa; phylum Chordata; class Aves; order Coraciiformes; family Alcedinidae; genus Ceyx; species Ceyx cyanopectus. The sequence continues at coordinate 9,450 of VYZU01068474.1, read as the reverse complement.
CCTTGCAGCTCTTGCAAAACATTGGCTTGGTCCAGCCTGGCCACGTACCCGCCTGCTTGTAAAGAAGGGAGTTGTTTGCTGGGACATTACTCATGTGCTTCACAGGTTCCAGAACAGATCCCAGGGTGCCTGAGGGAAGCATGAGTGAGATAAGTCCAGAGCCCTGCAACAGGCGGTGGCTCTCATGATAGCAGGTAGGCATGTCTGTGTCCAGGTTATGGGATGCCAGCAGAAGAGAGGCCCTCTGTAGGCCTAGGTGTAGCTTAAGGAATCTTCCCATCTGAACTGGAACAGAGTTATGTAACCAAATCTTTATTTCCTCATAGTTAAACACGATTGTGAGTTCCTCTAATTAGGACTCAGTGAAAGGTAGATGTGTATTTGAGAGATGGTGAAGAATTCTGGTGGCAACCATGCTTCCATAGCAAATTTAATGCTGTTTCTGCAAGTCCCATGTTAAGGCCCAGCTATAAAAGCTAATGTAATAATCTCTCTTATGAGTACTTTTATTTAGAAAAGCAAAAGTAGTGCTTTCTCCAGCAGTTTTAGTGGCTGTATTGTTCAAAAAATGTGAAACTCGAGAAAATGTAGAAACCAAAATCCCTTAGTTCAAAACTTTTTGATTCTTGGGTTGTTTTAAGGCTTTTTAAGCATTTCTACAAAGATAGGTTTGAGTCCTTGAAGCATACAGAAAAGAGCAACTATCCCCCAAGAGTAACTCTCAAATGTGATTTGTAGCTCTTCTGTACTTTGATACTTCAACCTGTAGACTACTATTAAGAAGATATTCTAAATTAATAATCCTTTTTTTTTTTTTAATAACAGGAAGAAATATTTTTTAATTTCTTTTTTTTTCTTTCTTTTTTTTTTATGGTGTTTTTTTCAAAGTTTTCGTAATCAAAGACAGATTTCATGAAACTTCTCTAAAATGCTTCTGACTGTGATACATGGGAAACATGTTGTAGACACACACCTGTTTATGTAGCATTACAGGCAGCCTCTAAATGAAGGTCAAACAACCATGTTTTTTGCTGGAGCTGCCTCTCTACCTAGTGCCCAAAAACTGAACTGCCACCTGAAAATAGCCATCGAGAATGTGTAGAAGTCTCTGGAGAAGATGTCAAAACCTTTTGCCACCTCCTGGAGCCTTCAACACTGGAGAACTCTCATTTGTGGAGCACTGCCAGTGAGATGTTCCTGACTCTGCTTACATGATGCATCTGTTGTATCAGCCTACAGCTAGAGACCCTGACAGGCCTCCTGCCTTAGTGGTGATGGAAAAAAGCCTTCCTCTTTTTACTCCAATTTCCTTCTTTGCTCTAGCTCTTCCTATGTGTGCCTTATGTTTTCAGAGCCCTCCTTGCCAAAGAATAATTGTGTTACCTCTGAAGCAGGAGGTAACACTATAAAATGCAAGTGTTGGACACCTACCTGCAAGCTCCCAAGCCCAGCAGGTGCCTGAGTAATTTCTGCCTGACTGGGTGGAGAAATCACAGTGGTTTTAGTATTCATTGCCTGGTGAAAACCACATATCTTTTCCTCCAAGTGGATTTCATTTCATCCTCTCTGTACACAACTTTCTTCTGTCAGAGGCATTGGTGGGAAGGGTCTTCATTCAACAAGACTTCAAGGTTGCTGTGTGTTTTGTCCACAGGGTCTACGTCTCTGGGTGGAAGCAGCAGATGCAGGGGTTGTTGTTGTCTCCTTTGGCATTGGGATTCGATCTCTTCCAAGCGATTTGGTGGAGAAGATGGCTGGTGCATTTGCTCGCCTGCCACAGAGGGTAGTGTGGAGGTGAGGAAGGAATGGGATTCCTTTTAACTCGAGTTGGACAAAAATCAGCATTGAGGGGTGATTAATCTTGAAATGAAGAATGTGCCTTATGTGTTTTGATCTGATTGAATTTGTAATTATTCTCTGTGTGTTTCTTTTCCCCTTTTTTCCCCCTCCTTTATCTCCTCCCACAGATACTTTGGGCAGAAGCCAAGAAATCTGGGTGAGAATACACTGATGATGGGGTGGCTGCCCCAGAACGACCTGCTAGGTGAGGCTGGGCTGTGTGTGTGTGTGTGTGTGTGTGTGTGTGTGTGTGTGTGTGT
>VYZU01068467.1:0-11226 GCA_013401355.1 Ceyx cyanopectus | reverse complement strand
TTAAGGTCCCTTCCAACTCAAAGGGAGGGGGGGTTGATCCTTTCAGTGGGCTGGCATTAAACCTCCCTGGGCAGCCAGGGTCTGCACTTTGGGGGGGCAGGGTGGGGGGATCTGAACAGAATGATTTATCATGTAGATCCCGTGTGTGTTTATACACGTGTGGATACCCAGAACAGAGATTTGAGATCTACCTCAGGGTATTCAGTATCAAAATAACACTAGCAATATAAATAAAAATAGATTAAAATAATGGAGTAACCCAACAACAACAACAGAATCCATTACGTGTTCCACATAGCCTATGTGATACATACCTGTCCCTGAGTAGCATTAAGGCTCAATATCAAATAAGAACAGTAATATCCTCCCCAGATTGGGATTTCTTCATACTCAGATGATGACAGCAGATTTTGGGCCTGGAAAAACTCAGTTCTGTAGGAGCAGGAGGTTTGACATTGAAATGGGCTTCCCGGGTCACAAAAAGGCATTTTCCCCAGGGGGTGCTGGGCAGAAGAGAAGCCACTACCCTTTGAAGGGTCATTGTTCTCAGCACCTCAGTTTTCTCTCAAACTTCTAACAGCTGAAGCTTGTGATGGTCCAGGGCAGTACTGGAACCCTCCAGTCAAGTTGTGCTTCCCACCCTGAGGTCCCACTGCATTTCTTTCCAGATCCCAGTGCTTCAGCACCTCAGTATTTTCTTCATAACTTCTTAACAGCTGTCACAGAGCAAGAGTTACCTTCTTACAGTTTGCACAGAGCAGCTGATGGTGCTGCTGAGGATACACAACAAACTTTCATCGGGTGCTGCATGTAAAAAAACATTTTCAGCAGAGGTTGATTAGCATTGAGGTTTAAATCTGCTCTTCTCTCTTGCTTTTTAGCTGGTGGAGCCTTCAAAAAACAGGGGGAGAAGGTGTGTGTCCCTGTCCCAACCCCACTGCTGGCCGTAGTTCCCTGCTCAGGGGATGCTCAGCTCCCAGGTCCTAGGAAATGCCACCATCAGAGGATGGATGTCACCATGCCCTAACCCTGTGCCCAGAGCAGTGGCAGTGATGGTCACAGCAGGATGACCCTGTCCCCAACCCCTCGCAGCATCCCCAGGCGCAGGTGGGAAGAGCAAAGAGGACTCTTCTCCTCTGCGCCAGGGGTCAGGGCTGAGCACGGAGGTCCCTGTGCTGGCAGTGCCTGTCCCCATCACAAGAAGTGACAATCAGCTGCTGAGCTCAGGCGTGACTTCTCCCAGCAGAGAGGCTGCTGCTCTGTTTAGAAACGCCTGCTCATGTCCTCCCCCGTCACATCTGCAGCACACACACAGACACACGCATCTTTCCAGGATTAACTCACCTACTCGAGGTCTAAAAAGACCTTACACCTCTGGATTCCCCTGGATTTTAGGCTGACAGGGGTCAGATCTCTGCCCTTTAAGGGCCTTGTGGCTATTGCATCGCTACTCAAGGTCACAGATCCTTCCCCTCCCCTGTGCAATCTACGGGATAACTCCCAGAACAAGGCATCCCAGGAAATCTTGCCCATTTCTGGTCCTTTCCAGGGATCTCTGTGGTATCAGGTGAAACCCTGGTTGAGGGGACAGCTTCCATCTGTGGCTTTGCAGCCAGTTCTTCCAATCACCTGGAAGGAATAGCTGAACTGATCCCTCTCACCATGGCAGAGAAAACCGAACCGCTTGCGTCCTATTCAAATCAGGTGTCAATGCTGAGAGAAGATCCTCTTAATTTCCACCGGCTTGTCTGAGGCTGCCTGAGACTGGGGGACATTTCATCTCCTTCCCGTCTAATCCATGGAGATGTGTGATATAGCATAAGCTAATATAATAGGTCATGCAAGGATTTACATCTCATTACTGCAGGTTAGAGTCCTGGGAGGAAGGATGAGTCATTCTTACTTGAATATATTTCAGGGATAAGGAACCGTTCTGATGCCCCAAGAAAAGCAAACAGGGAATTGACCACCTTGAAGCATCTTGGTGGCCTCAGCTCCTCTGCCTCCGGATGGGCCACCAGCCTCGGGGGGAAGAGCATGAGCTCCCAAAAGGGATGGGAGAGCTGCCAGCAGCTGCAGTACCCTGTTGGAGGTCCTTTCCTTGGCTTTTTTCTCCATCCCAGATCCCCAGGGTTGCAAATGGCTGCAAAGGTCACCCTCACAGCCCTGCTCCATAGGGAACATCCATCTCCTGGGGAGTGAGCATCCCTGCCACGAGTCACTGGGTCCCAGCCACTGCTCATTTGCACCTAAGCTGCTTTGGCCACGCATTTCTGCTCATCAAGAGCTGTTTTCATTCCTCAGACAGGGAGGCTACATGGTAGCTGACCCATCTAACCCAGCTGGAAAAAATCGGTCCTGACTTCAAGTCTCTTACAGTTAGTGAAAGCTTAGATAGAAATCCGGACTGAGCAAAGCTCCTAGGACCAGCCACATCAAAAGTCTGCTCTGAACCAACCCGAGGCTCAAACCTGCCTGGCCTCCAAGGGCAAAAGCAGCTTCGGGACACAAACAGGGCTCCTTTTCCCTCTCTCTGCCCCTCTTTTCAACCAGTCCTTGTCTGACAGCCAGGATTTGAACACGCTGTTGGCAACGGGATGTCTGCAGGGTGCCTGGGGCTCTCAGCCTGTTTCTAAGCAGGCTGTGAAAGCTCCCTGTGGGTTAAAATCCATTTTCCATGGCTCTGTCTCTGGGAAAATGCTTAGGGGTCCTGCAGATCAGTGTGAAAAGAGGAAATCATTGCTGGGAACAGTTGGTGGGAGTCCTGAGCAGCCAGCGCAGTGTTGACTCAGGCAAGCAGTGTGTCTGAGTGGTGGGGAGATGCTGCGGGTGCCTTGGCTGGGTCCCTCTCATCCCAGCAGCTGCGTGGAAAGAGAATTTGCACGTTTAGATGAACTTAGGGGAACTGGCGGCATCATCTGGGCGGCTCTGATCCACTGGAATTTAACTGGAGAGTCTTCACCTGGAAAAATTCCCTTTGGTCACTTCCAAAAGGTAGATCCAATCCTTAGCAGCAGCCTAACTGCTGATTGGATTATTATCCAAGAAAAATACATTATTTTAAATTTTCTTTTCCTTTTAAGACAGTTTTTTTGCCCGGTGTTAACTTGGGCAAGGGGAGGAGAATGGAGAAGATGGGCCGATTCCCCCACCCTCTCTCACTTTATTCTATTGCTCCCCAGCTGTTCCATCCTTTTAATCTGCAGAGATTGTCTTTAAATTTCGGAAATGAAATTATTTCCCGTGAGCCAGGATTGGGGTTTGCATCCGTGCTCATCTTTTTTTTGTGTGCAAGCGGAGAAGGAAAAAGGGAGAAACGGCTGCGAAAGCCAGGCTGGCCATCTGGAAGGGAGGTGCGTTCCTGATGCCATTAATTGCTCCCTCCCCAAGGCTCGTGGAATGGCTGCAGTCAAAGGAAATGGCAGGAGTGGGAGTCGGGGCAGGATGGGAGCCAGGACAGCGGGAATTACGCAATGAAATCGATGCCTGCTCTGTCCTCAGCCTCCTGATTTAGGTGTGGGTCACTGGGCCGACTCTGGTGCATCAGCAAGGCAGCGCTTATGGGTATTGATAGCAGCTTTAATATTAATTAATATCATTAATGTCACTAGGAAAGAGGGGAAGGAGCTTTTGGGCCCTGAGATCTACGAGCAAACAACAGTTGTGACTCGTGTATGGTCCATATGGCTTTTACAACGTGCTAAATCCTGGCTCTTCCTCCAGCCAGACCCAAAAGATGGGGCGGGGGAAGAGGGTTCTGGGGGTTTATCGAGCAGCCGCTCGATGGGATAAACCAGCCGAGGTCAGCACGGGCTGTCCCCGAGCAGGAGACAGACAGGGCGCGGTGCCCGGGAGGGTCAGGCAAAGCTCACGGCAGCCTCCCCGTCCACGATTCCATCCATCCCTTCCCACTTCCCCGCGGCTCGTAGAGCGGGCTGCTGCCGGGAGCCGCTGCCTGCGGGGATGGGGGCTCCGGGGTTTCCTTTTTCCCCGCGGCGGGGAGCGGGACCCTTCGTGCCCCCGGTGGGGCTTAGGGAGGCGGCGGCTCCGCCTCTCAGCCGAACGGCGGGGGCCGGGCGGGAGGCGGTGCCGCCGCACGCCGCGCACACACCGGAGCTGTCCGTGCCCCGGTGCTGCAGCACCTCCTGCCTCGCTCTGCTCCGGCCAGCCCGGTCCCGCCATGGGCAGTGAGGAGGCGAGGCCCCGCTGAGCCCCGGCAGCCCGGGAACTCCGCTCCGCAGCATCCCGGCTTTTCGGGAACCCGGTACTCCGGCTCCTCGGGAACTCCGCTCCGCAGCATCCCGGCTTCTCGGGAACACGGTACTCCGGCTCCTCGGGAACTCCGCTCCGCCTCATCTGGGGTCCTCGACAGCCCGGTACTCGGCACCTCGGGAACTCTGCTTCTCAGCATCCCTGCTCCTCGGTAACCCGGTACTTCGGCACACCGGGAACTCGGTACTCTGGCATCTCGGGAACTCGGTACTCAGGCGCCTCGGGAACTCACCTCCACAAGCATCCCGGCTCCCCGGGAGCTCGGTACTGAAGCGTCCCGGGAACTCGACTCTGCTGACCCCGGCTCTTCAATAACCTGGTACTCCAGCTCCCGGGAACTCAACTTCCACAACATCCCAGCTCCCTAAGAGCTCGGGACTCTGGCATCCGAGGAACTCAGCTCCTCTGACTCGCCAATAACCCACTACTCCAGCTCCCAGGAGCTCACACTTAAAGTACCCGAGCCTCCTGATAACTGTTCTCCCAGCACCTCAGTTCCCCAGAACCCTGGCTCACTTTTAGCCACTTTCCCTGATCTCCTCCATAACTAGCATCCCCACTTTCCCTGCTCCTTGGTACCTTAGAACCCTATTTCCCCACTAACCCCGGTTCTCCCAGTACCCCACCTCTGCAGTAGCTCTGTACCCTGTCTCCCCAGCATCTGTTCTTCCTTGGTTCCTGGGTTCCCTGACCCTCCAGCACCAGAGCCATGGCATTCATGGTGAAGAGCATGGTGGGGGGACAGCTGAAGAACCTGACGGGTGGCCTGGGTGGCGAGGAGAAGAGTGAGGGTGAGAAGTCCCCAGCCGAGGCGCAGGGAATGACCCGTGAAGAGTATGAAGAATATCAACGGCAGCTGGTGGAGGAGAAGTAAGTGACCAGCACTGGGTACCAAGGCAGGATGGACCCCCAGGGTCCCCCATACCATTCATGGGAGGTTGGGGCAAGACAGTGCTGGGAGCCATGAGGTAGTTTAATGAACCCCTTAATCCCTTAATCCGCTTCCTCGCTGGGGAGATGGGATTGTTTTCTCCTTTCAGGCTGTGTTGGGGGGAGGAAATTGTGGGGAACTGGGACTTTACAAAGAAGATGGGGGGTACCCAGCTTGGGCTGGCGGAAAGAGATCCTCAAATCCAGGGACTGGAGGTAGCTGCTGCTGGTAACTGGCTGATGTGGTTTGCAGGATGGAGAGAGATGCCCAGTTTGCCCAGCGCAAGGCGGAGAGGGCCACGGTCAGGTCCCACTTCCGAGACAAGTACAGGCTTCCCAAGGTATGGCTGTGTTGGGAACAGGGGACACACAGAGAGCTCTTATGGGGGTCTTGGCAGATGCAGCCATGGGGGGACAGACAACAGCCCTGCTCTTGGGTTTGGGTGGGATCTTGAGCTACAAAGCTTGCTTTAAAAAGCATCCTTCCAGCCAAATCTTGGTCCTTTCCACTGCTGAGCACCACAAGCCACCAGCCTCAAATGCTGGGACCCCTGACTCTCATCATCTTCCTTTCTGGATCCCCCTCTTCCTCTCTTTTGCCCCTTAAATCCAGTGGGATGAGGGAACACTCAACCCTGTAGATGGGAGTGGAGCCCGAGTTACATCTTCCCATCTGGATTAGCCAGCTCCTCTCCGGATTATTTGGCAAACATTTCCTACCTAAACTCCTATTTTGGAAGTTCTGCCTGATGAACGATTCACTAGAAACAATTTAATCATGGGATAATTCAGCCATTCTTGGAATTGCCACAAGCTCTTTCTTCCCCCGAACCCACCCTTCATTCAGCAAGATTCTCTCAGTGGTGAATAGTCTAAATTGGAGCTGGGCTAATATTAGTGCAGAAAGGTCAGCTAAGCCAAGTGATATTGTTCAGATTGGTTGACATTGTTCAGCCAGCCTGGATGCACACCCCACTGCTTCTCACCCCCCCTTTTTTTTATTGCCAGGAAATAAGCAACTCGAGAAATTATTTTTTTCCCCTGACAAAAAAAAAAAAAGCAGAAAAAAGAAGAGATGGAGATTTTTTCTCCAGGGGAAATAGGGATTTGTTCAGATCTGGCCCCCCGATCCTTTTGCTGCTTTCTCATGCTTGAGATGTCCCTTCTAATCTTTCGGCAAGTTTCTTCTGCTCATTACTGATCCCGCTTGGCAGCAGGGCTGACTCTCACAAAGTCTCCCCGTGGCTCTCCAGCACAGAGCTAACCCTGATCTCTGGTGGGCACAATTGTTAACCATACGTGGAGATTAATTGGGTGCCCAACTCCCCCCCAGACGCTCTGATGTGAGCTGAAAGCCGATTTATATCAATGCTGGCATACTCAGGTTGTCATCTCAGCTCTTGCAGGGTCTGCTGGTGTGTGCCCAGGCTCTGCTCAGCCGTGTCCCCCTTGGCTCAGCATCCTACCCACAACACGAGCATGGCTTTGAGCCCCAGGGACCAACCCACATGGACCTTAGAGTGGGAATTCAGCCCAAAGCCCATGCAGGCACTGCTGTGGACTTTGCATGTGCCTTTAGTGGCTCCAGAAACCCCCTCCCCACCCGCAGCATCCCCTCTCCTGACCTTCTCCTGGCTCATTTCAGAATGAAACAGATGACAACCAGATCCAGCTGGTGGGAGGTGACGTGGAACTGCCCAAAGAGCTGGCCAAGATGATCGAGCAAGACAATGAGGAGGAGGAAGAGAAGAACTCGGTTATTGGCCAGCTCAGCAACATCCAGAACCTGGACCTTGATTCCTTGAAAGACAAAGCTTCAGCCACACTAGAGGACCTGAAGCAATCGGCTGAGAAATGCACCGTGATGTGACCCAGCTGAATCCCCTCCCCCTTGTCAACGTGACAGTGGGGGGGAGAAGAGAGGGGATGCAGAGAAGGGTCTGGCGGTGGCTGTCGCCTGCAGCGGGGACCCCACTGATGTTGTCACCCTTGCCTCGTGTGAGTCGGGTCCTCCTTTTGAGCTGTGTGAAGCCTCAAGTCCCTGACCCAGCTGTCCCTGATGTGTGGTTTTTGTTTTGTTCTCCAGTCTGAGGTTAGAGCAGAGAGCCAGCGTGTGTGTGTGTCCCCCACCCCCCAACACCATACCCTTCCTGTGCCCGGGGCTGGGGGTGTCTTTAGCCAGAGCTGGGTGGGGGGTGGGGGAGGTTGCAGGGAAGGAAAGTGTGACCTTGGAGTGTTATTGAACCACGTCAGCATGGGAAGGCAATGGCCATACACTGTGTCTCTGCCCGAGTGTCCTAGAAACGACAGGGAGGCTCCAATTCGCTTTGCAAGGACAAGGCACGATGCAAAACACCCCCACCCCCCCTCACCTTGCATCCCATACCCGTCACATGAGAAATAACATCCTGCCCCTGCAATACCAACCACTTTGCCCTTGAGGGCCCCTCTCCAAGGAGGCAGCCAGGAAGGGCCTGCTACCTGATCCCATTTAACCCAGTGGGAAGGGGGGTGTTGAAGACCAGAGGGCTACAGCCTCAGTTAATGCCAGAGAGGAATAAAACCCCTCCTGGGTGCTGCTCTGAACCCCCCCCTAGACCTTCCCCGGAGCAGTGGTGGCACATTTCCCTCTCCCGGGGTGGGATCCATTCCTGTCCTTGTTCCTTCCAGGAGAAGAACAAAGTGATAAGGGAAAAAAATCTCCTCCTCCTCTGCTTCCTCCTCCTCCTCCTCCTCCTCTGTCGTGCTGTGGTTGTGTGCTGTGCTCAGTTGAGTGTCTTTCCACCTCCTATGCTGTCCCTGTGCCATGGTACTGTTATAACCGGTGGAATAAATACCAGGAGATGTCTATGCATTTCTTTCTCTCCTCAAGCACTACTTTCCTGATAAAGGTTTTGAGGTGTAGTGAGATCAAGCACATGCCCTTTACAGGCCAGGGGGGAGCACTGACGGGAGCTCAAGGGACAAATCTCTTGCAGCAGCATCCAGAAGAACGCATCACATCTGGTTGTGGTTGCTCCTTTTGCCATGTTTTGTACCAAAGGGATGCTACGAGCAGCTCTTGGTCAGGAGCTAAGCTTAAAACCAAACCAGCCTGCCCCCCCCAATATTTAACAGATTTTTGGGGGGCTATTTTAGTCAACAGCCTTCAGCTCAATCTATTTTAGTCAACAGCCTCAGTCTGATGGGCGCTGCAGGGTGTCTGTGGCACTGCTCTGAGCAAGGACATGTCTCTGCAGGGGTGAGACCATGCTAAGTACAGGTGTGACTTCAAGCTGGAGCAGCTCCTGCCCTTCAGCATCCCAACAGGCAGTGGGCTCCTGTGGTGAGGCTTCCTGGAAAAACCTGGCACAGGCTTGGAACTTACTGCTTCAAATCCCAACTGGAAGGATTAACTGCAATTTGCTTTTGCAGGGGAGTTGGATCATCCAGGAACATGCAGGGGAGGGTGCCAGGAAGATGATATTATTATTATTATTATTAATTATTAATTATTAATTATTAATTATTAATTATTTATTATTATTATTATTACTACTACTACTACTACTACAGCAAGGCCATGCTGCGCAGAGCTCCCTGGTACAGCCAGGAGGTTGTTTCCCAACCCCACCCCCCTGGTAATGCCATGCTCGGGCCAGGTAGTCTGGAGAAACTCCGTCATGATGCTCTGCTCATGGGGACACCCATCATCCAAACCCTCCAGCTCCAAAGACCAGGCTGCTCCCCAGCCCTGCAGAGACTCAGAGCAGCTTCGGGACCATCTGCCCCATCTTACTCAGCGCTGGAGGCTGGCGAGGAAGGCGAGGCAAGATTGGCAGAAGCAGCTTTAGCTCTGAAAGGAGATCATACCTGATGAGGATCAGCCCAAGCTCATCTAATCCCCCACCAGGAAAGGGATAGCAGAGAGCAGGCACAGACCAAGCCGAGCCCTCCAGCCCGGCTTGGCTTTTAAATCCCCAGCTGATGGCCAAGCAGGATCGATAAACAGCCTGCGGGTGACTGGGATTCCAGTCGGAGCAGATGGAGGGAGACAGGGCTGAGAGATGCAGCTCTTTGGGTCATCCCCACTCGTAACCAGTGTCACCTCAGCAAGACACAACCGGGACCTTTCCCCCTCCCCTTTTAGCTCCCCTCCATTCCCCATTTCTCCAGCTCTGCTCCACGCTCATTCCCGGCCCACATGTGGCCACGCAAGGGCTGCGTGAAGCTGGGTGGGTTTATTTTAGGAGGCAACATGACCCCCAGGCATGTGAAAATCAAGCAGCACCCTCTTGCCCCGCTCATCTCCACGACATGTTAAGCCTCAGCAAAGCATTCCCAGCAATGCAGCAGGAGCTCCGGGGATGCTCCAAGCCTGCAGCCTGGCTTGGCCAACCCAGTGCCTGTACTGGGAAGGAGAGGCTGGACTGGGGGGAGCAGGGGCAGGAGCCCTACTCCTGCTTGTCCCCTGCCCATCAAGAGGTGCAGCCTGTTCATCAGCATTCCCCACTTCCAGGTCCCTGAGCATCCCTGCAGCCGAGCATCCTGGCTGCCTGCACATCATGCGACTGCTCCGGGCATCAACACATGGGCTAAAACACTTAAAAGCAAAGAATTCGTGCAGATCAAATCAGAAAATCTATGGTTTTTTCTCTCCTACATTATAAAGCCTGATAGAATTCCTTCACCTACAGGGCTGGGTTTGGGGTGGATTTATCTGAGCAAGGCCTTGCTGGGTGCTAGAGGAGCTCTGCTGGTGGTGGAGCTTATAAATAAATGCCCCATGTGTGAGCAGGGCTCCTGCCCTCCTGCACCAGCCGTGGAGCAACCCAGCAGCATATGGGTGCAGGATCAGGCCTCCTGTCTGCTGGTGAGCATGGGATGATGCAAGTGGTTTCCCCAAAGGACAAAGCATTAAATGAGCAATTGCTAAAGCGCCGAAACTAATGAACGGCCATCAAAGGACAGAGGGATCTCCACTGAACTCTTTGGTTTTCTTTTTGCAGGCAATTAAACCGCCCTGCGAGCTGCTGTAGGAAGGGATGGCCCCATCCATCCCAACTGCAGCGTCGCCAGTCCAGATATCAGGATTAATCTGGATTAGAGAGCATAGGGGAGAGCCCGGGATTAGCTCCACACACTGACCCATCTTTCCCCAACCCTCTCGCTCTTGAAAAGCCGTTGAGTGGTTGAACTCACATCACCGAGTAACCCACAGGCTGGTACGAGGAGGGTGATAAACCCATCTGCCAGCCACAGTCCCTCTCTGGGTGACAGTGTGGACCCAGGAGTCACCCAGTGAGTGATGCTCGGGAAAAACTCTGCCTGGGCTCTGCCTCCTCACCCTTGCTGCGTGACCGAAGCCACCACCACCCAAACTGCCCGGCTGGGGACTGCTCTCTTCGTGCCTTCACCCTTCTCCATGACGTTCCTGCCGCAGAAAAGGCTCGCAGCCGACGCGGAGCCGGCGATGCCCCGCGGGGGATGCAGCCGGTGACTCCTCAACCTCCCACCGCCCCCCCCCACCCCCGAGGGATGCAGCCGGTGCCTCCTCAACCTCCCACCGCCCCCCGGGGGAAGCAGCCGGAGCCTCTCGCAGCTTCAAAAGGTTCCAGCTTTCGGCCGTGGCTTCGGCAGAGCGGAAAGGCAGATGCGATTATCCGCGCCGGCTGCCGCGGCCGCTCGGTTCAGCCGTCCCCGGCGGCTCTGCACGAGCCACGGGCCGTGCGAGGGCTGGGGCTTTGAAAGCTCTTTAAAGCCTCGGGATATAATCTCTGCTCAGAATAATGATAAAAGACAGAAAAAAACACCGCAGCTGCCTGGGCAGCTCTCCAATGGCTGGGGCACGGAGAGCCTATAAAGGAGTTGTGGGGGGCGGGGGGGAAGGGAGAAATCACCTTATGGGGCAGCATGTGGGATGGAGGGGCTCAGGAGCAGCTTTACTCAGCTCACAGCTCAAACCATCCCTGGAGCCCCCCCAGATCACCCTGTGTAAAGCCCTCCTACCCTCCCTCACCCACCTCTCCCGGCCCAGCTTGACCC
>VYZU01068399.1:5415-23795 GCA_013401355.1 Ceyx cyanopectus | reverse complement strand
TTTTTTTTTTTCTCTCATGCCTTTCTCTTAAAAATAAAATGCAAGTGTGATAAGCAAACCCAACAAATTAAGATGCTGATGTGAGATATGGACCTACTTCCCCTGTCCAAAACAAAGCTATTTAATTTTCATTAAGGTTAATTCATAACTTCTTTGAATTGTATTAATTTTTAATCGCTTCTCTCTAAATATCTTAATTTCCTTCCAATACTTAAAGGGGCTTATAAGAAAGGTAGGACAGACTTTCTAGTAGGTCTTGTTGTGATAGGACAAGGCATAACAGCTTTAAACTAAAAAAGGGTAGATTCAGAGCAGATCTAAGAAAAAAAAAAATAAAAATTTTTACACTAAGGATACTGAAAGCCTGGCACAGGTTTCCCAAAGAGGTGGTAGGTGGCCCATCCCTGGAAACATTCAATGTCAGGTTGGACGTGGCTCTGAGCAACCTCCTCTAATAAAGATGTTCCTGTTCACTGCAGGAGGGTTGGGCTGGATGGCATTCAAAGGTCCCTTCTGACCCAAGTTATTCTGTAATACACTACCAGAAATAAAGAACAAGACCTGCACTCACACGCCTTTTAGCAGCACTGGGACATGGTGGGAAAGAGGATTTATGAAGGGGAGGCATCGGATTCCAGGCCAAGTCACAGATGGTCATGGCAAGCCCAGTCCCTGTACAGAGAATTCATTTTGGTTTTCTTATTGGAACTTTCTCAGTTCCTCCTAAAGAAGGCATCTTCACAGGTAACTAGGTGAGCTGCATGAGCTCCATGCTATAGACCCAGTTAGCTGCTGCTGCAGTGAGAGTGTGTCAATGTTGGCCTTTCCTTCCAATGTTACCAGCATGATACTCTTCTGTGGTTCTTTTGTAGCTCTCTGACAAACTGCAAAGAAGAACTATTTCAGGGTTAATTAAGTTGCTTCAAAAGCTCATCGAATGTTAGCAGCAATGTTCTTTTTATTTCTGAGCCTGTGCATTGACAATTCTAAAAAAAACCCCAGACATTTTTATATGCTCGTGATTCTAAGTATAGCTCTTTGGAGTCTACGAGAACTTAAACCAAAATACACAGTTGTCAACTATTCAACAGAGCTTTGCTGTTCCCATGCATACCAAGGGCTTGCTGTGACCTGGCTGTATAGAACTTAATGGGAGTTGGAGAACTGGGTTCCCTCGACTTCCACACCATCACAGCGAGCCATCTGCAATTTATAAAGTAAAATTTACTATGCCATACAGAGGATGCCTCCTTCAGTAGCTCTTCTTCAAAGTCCAGCTCTTACTGAAACACAGCAAGCAGCACCAGCCTTGACTCAAGGTTATCTTGTACAGAACAGCTCCCAGGTGTGCTGTGAGTTAGAAACACAGGATATTTCTCTAGTGGTTACCTTCAGAACATCAGGACAGTCTGAGACAGTTGGGATTCTCTCCATGTTTTTAAACATCTGAACAGATTCTGTAGATTGTATTTAGTATTTTCAACAGCACACTCAGTGTTTTGCATGTCCATTCACAAAAAAAAAACCAGCTGTGATTTTACTAACCAGTCTCATATTGCTCATAATAAATTAGCATCTGTTGTGCACAGTGGAATTTTATTCTAAATGTGGCCAGCATAGTCATACTTCCCATACTTGTACCCTCATTTCTAGACATCACCATCACTGGGCAAACAACCCAAGCCACCTAAGTGGCTTTGCCATTTATAACCATAGTTGCTGATATAAAAAAAAAAAAAAAAAAAAGGCAAAGTAGCAGCTTCTGTCAAAACAGAAAACAGCCGTGACTAATTCCCAACAAATTATCAACAACTATGTTTCTCTTCTCACCATCCCAAGTCGTAACATTCTTATGTTACTGTGACACCAAAGATAATTTTCAAAGCAATGACAGTCTGGTGTTTCTGTGTTCCCTGTCATACTCCAGGTGTAAATGCAATGTAGATTTCCACAATTCTAGGACTGCTTTCCATGCCAGTCCAAAATACTTTATTTTCTATATTAACATTAACATCCAAAAAACTAATGTCCCACAGTTATGTCCAGACTTAATGCAAAGAACTCTAGCAGTACTTTCCTGTATGGCAAAAAAAAAAAAACAAACAACAAAACAAACAAAAAACAAACAAAAACCACTGTAGCTACATTTTTGCCAAATCCTACCACTTAAGATCTGGAATTAAAATATGCATTACTTACAGTTAAACAGTTACTACATTAAAAGTTTTTTTAAGTTAAAAAATAATTATTATCTTAAATCACAAGATATATCTTAAGATTACATTTTAATGACTGTTTAGTCATATGACAGAACTCAACATCCACTTAATCTGCTGAAAACTCAGACCAGTCTGACTCAGAATCTCACAAACTACAGAATTCTATTCCTGACATCCTTCCTTTTATAATTGTTGTTAAGTCCTAAAGCCCAACACTACAAGAAACCCAAGTGCTGGATGGAGGGAAAAATCTGATTACAAACTTTGGTGAGAAGAATCACTTGCATGTAGATGCTAACCAACAAGCCTGGTAACTTTTGTCAAGACGGACTTAAAAAAAAAAAAACAAAAAACCCCCGCAAAATTATTAAGACATGCTAGGTTTGGTACAAGACATGTTTACATAAAAGGAAAAATATGTTTACGTAACAGGAAAAAACAGACAACATGTATCATAGCACTGATCCAATCATTTAATGGTATCAGAAACAGAAGAAAGTTTAGCCTGACAGAATACTTCATACAAAATGTGCACCACAGATTTTTTTTTTTACTTTTTTTTATTTAAACTCTGTTTTAATGTATTAGAAAATGTACTAGGAAACTACCATAAAAACATAATTAAGTCTCCTTGTGTCATTGCTGTGACACATCACAAAATAGTCATTTTACACACACTCTTGCAACACTTCAGCTTCAATTTGTGTTCATAACAAACAGTGCTCATCTTCTTTTGTTCACTTCAGGGTTTTTTTTTTATTCCCTGTGTTTTTTCTTCAATGAAACACTTCATTCTTCACAGAATACAGGAATCATTACTCCCCAGTCTCTCCTTAATGTGAGACGCCGTACCCTAGTCTTTTGCAACTGAAGCCCACCTTCCAAGCAGTGGTAGCTGAGTTAGAACATAAAACTGAATACAGCAAAGAGTCAATGACATCCAGGAATCTCCAACTCAGGAAAGCTTGAATCCTTCTTGTCAATCACAAGCTTCTTCCAAGACTTCACATGTATTTTCATACACTCTTGGGTTCTTCATTCAATTTCAAGCAAGACTGTCATCCACTCCCTTTTCCTCTGGTCATCTATTTCCTGGGCATCACTTTTTATTCTGGCTCTGCTCATTTTGGCTCATATAAATCCAAACTCTTTCCCTAGCACCTCACAACTTCCAGGCTGTGTCTAGCCCGTGTAGCAGCTTTAGGCCCATTGTCATTCAGGTCTTAACCACTGCTACACCCAATTACAAGTGGCACATGCTGACCTTCCTTCCCCAGCTCCCTGTCTTTCCACGCAGCTGCTCCTTGGAATTCATGGCCCTCTCGTCTCCGCTACCAAAGACAGCTTCTTCCTCCATGCTGTCTGCACATAGAAAGTAAAACAGAAAGCATTTTCCCCCCTTTTCAGGGGCTGAACTAGCTCAACCGCTGAAGGAAACCAGCCACATCTAGGCTTGGTCTGTCTTTAGTGCCTAGCAAGTACCCACACATCTGGAAATAAGGCTAGCATCAGTAAGACTGAAGTGACCACAACAACAAAATGAGCACCTGAAATGGTAGATGCGGCACAACCTTCCTGAGAGGACTGCTCGCTCATCTCACCTCAACGCCACTGCCACTTCAGGGGCACACTACACCTTGGACACATACCCACAACTCTAGAGATACCTGCAAAGGGCCTGAGCTATGCCCCACAATCCCCCCCATCAGCTCGGTAATCTCCCAGCCGGATGGCAGACACACCCACAACGCCGCGGACCCGGTTATAAGCAGCCAGGAGGATCTCCTTGGTTTGGCCTGCATCGCCCAGGTACAGCGGGTTACCTCAGCGCCCCAGAAAAGGTGACTAACATAGCACCACCTCCTACCTCCTCCTCTTCCTCCACGGGGCTGGCATAGCCGCCCGAAGCGGGTGGAGCCTGTGATCAAGAGGCGACAAGGGCGCCCCGACAGCGGCCGCGCGCTCCCTGAGGGCTGCCGGAGGACGGGAAGCTCCCTCCCTGGCTACGGCAGGGCGGGATGGGGCGGGGCGGCTGAGGGGCGACGCCGGCTTGCCGAGGCTACCGCCGGGCGGGGCTCTCGGGACCGGCGGAGGTGGTGCTGCAGCAGCCAGCGCCACGCCCACATAGTCGCCGGTGCGGTGCGGCTCGGCTCGGCTCAGCCACCGCCCAGGTGAGTGCTGCCTTGCGCAGGTGCTTAAATAGCGGCGCCGGCAGCGCCGCCCCAGTCTTCCATACCGTGGCCAGGTAAGGGGCAGGCGCCTGGAGTCCTTCGCTGCCGACTCTTCCCCGCACCTGCTTCTCTCTGCCCGTCTCTGTGGGCGGTTGCCAGCTGGGCTAGGCCACGAGGCTGTGGTGCGCAGAGGCCATCCCTCTGTTTGCCGCCGTGGCGGGGCTCTTTCCGTGGCCGCCTGGACCTGGACGGCTCCCGCCGCGGGTTGAAGAAGGCAATCGGGTGTCCGCGAAAATGGCGGGCGGTCCCCGGACGCTCCTTTGGGGGTGGGGGGAAGCCTAAGAGCGCTGGTGTGTGGAGAAGCAGAACGCGGTGAGGAGAGGGGCTCCCCAGGAGAGCAGGCTTTCTGCTGGAAGGTGGCGCATCCTCCGGCTGCCTGCAGTGAAAGGGCTGCGGCGGGAGGGTGGCCTTGTGTCACGTCTCCCCAGCGGCCGCCGCCCGCTCGGTCGCCGTTCATGCCGTGTTTTTCCCTGCCCTCAAGAGTAGAGGCCAGGGGTGTGCCCCTGCCTGTCACTTAGGAAGAGCGTTAAGTGCCCTCGGCTGCGGGAAACCTCGTTATCTCCTTGGAGATCCTATTGCTTCCCACTGCTTGCTCATAGTGACCTTTACGCTATCCCAAGTGAGAGGATGTCGCAGAAGGAGCCTTGCAAGTTATTCTGCTGACATACAATACTCTATTTGCTGCTGGTGACACAGTGCTGTTACGCTGGATGTTAGAGAGGAGGCTCTAGCTGGGCTGATAGGCATGGGCCAGGTGCTGCTTCCACCGAGGGAGGTGATAGACAAACTGCCTTGCCCCATTCCTTGCTCCAGCACAATGCATGGGAGCTGTGCTTTCAGCGTGTACTCCATATTGCTAAAGACCTTAGTGTGACTTAAAGTCTATGACTGACAGGTTGGTGGGATATGCCATGGGATACTGCTTTTTCTAAGGTGGAATTAAGCTCAATTGCTTGCCATGAGTCGAGTGGCTCCAGGCCAGCCTTAAGAAACTGGGACAGGAAGGCTGTGGGCAGCTTTTGGACTCATCTTGATCATCACAGTTGTACCAAAGATCTGTAAGTCTCTTTGTTCCGTTTGATTTGAGGTACATAAGCCTCATGCAAGAGATGTTTCCAGAACTTGAAGAAGTAATTCTGTCTTGTATTAACTGTCTGAAGAAAAGTTAACTCTGGCTTTAACTGTGTTTGCTTACCTTCTCCCGTCTTCCAGCAAGTCCTACAGAAAACAGGAGCTGCTTTGTCCCAGCTCAAGTGTATCACTGTGTGTTGTGTAAAAAGTATCCTAACCACATGCATGGAACCTTTCAGTGTTTGTTGATGAATTTAGGTGCAGTCCTAGTAGCCTGCATGGCATCCATCTAGTGGGTTATCAAACTGCTTTGCAAGCTGCTTTCTGTGTCTAGATATCCTTCAGTAGTCCTTGTGTCCAACCATGGTATCAGGACTCTTCCCTGCCAAAGTGAATAGGGGACATTTGAATCAGCTTCAGGTAGAGTAAAAGCTTGTAGCTTTTTTTATCTTTAAGCCCACAGAGGTTGTAGTTGTAGCTTCTTTACAGAGCACATTTCTGTCTGGCATAGGTCAGAATCCCTAACTCCTGTCCATTTGTGGTGAGAAGTATCTCCCATGCACATGTGTCTGGAGAATGGCAGGATTCATCCCATTTTCAAAAAAACCCTGCTACAGTTTTCCAGCACTTTTCCAGATACTGACTTCAGCCCTACCTTCAATGGCTGTAAAAATGTACAAAATGTACAAAAAAAGCATAGCTTTACCTTTCTTACACTGTGAGTTGACACAATCATGTTGTTAACCCATTTGGGCAGTTTCTTACAATGGCATCTGTTCGCTGCATAGAGGTGTTTTCACACAGCATCTAGATCTTTGAAATCCTTCTCCTGGGATATCAGAGTTGTGTGCTACCTGAGATGATAGCACTATCTGGCACTGGTTAGAGAATGCATGAACAAATTGATCAAATTTGGTGTATTTGGCATCTCAGAACCTGTTAATGCTTGAAGCCTTAATGTTGCTTCCAAGTAGAAAATGCAGTATGTCCTGTTGGGCGTTTTCCCCAGCTCTTCATTGAAGTGATTAAAACCAAACTTGCTGTACTTTTTAGCCAGCTGTACTCATGGATGGGTGCTTCTCTTCAATGTCATGTTAAGAGTGCAATCCAGGGAAGAAACTGATGTGATAAAGAACACAATATGGCATAGGTGCATAGGCTGATGTGAAGAGGAAACTGTATAATAGGGAGTGAGAGGAAGCAGAGAGTTGTTCATGTAGTTTAACTTTCATGTCAAAACATGAAGTTGAGAGGACTTTTCTTTCCAGGTAGCTTGTTCTATCAGGAGTCATGGTTTAATATGAAACATGGAAAGAAAAACAAATAAATAATTGAAACCACAAAATGGCAGTGGCCACTTTTCCCAGTAGCAGTTAAAAAAATTTAAAGTATGGGTGAGAACATTTAAATGGAAAACACTTGAAAGGATGGCTTGTGACTTGTAATGGGGTTTTCAATGTGGACTACAACTGCCAGGGTATTAGTAGCTCTTGAAATAACACAGACCAGACCTGGTTCTTCTGCATTAAATTATTTGGGTGTTTTTGCAAGAAAAAGAGCAGGAACAGGGCCTACTCTGGGAAACATAAAGGAACAGCAGTGTTTTAATTCTTGCATGTTTTGTTTTTTTTCTTTTAATCCTCAATTCTTGAATTCATATGACTGCATGAGGCTATCAAATTTCATATGAGTAAGGGATAGTAAATTTATAGGTTTAGTGTTTGCAGTGAACATCTTAGAAAACATGAACTCTGAAGGTTCAAACAGAAAGCAGGAAGTGGCAGTTTCATCATTAAAACTTGTATTTTAAAGTCCTTGGAGTTGTCTGTAATATGAAAGTTGTATTACAGGTGTTACACAGAAAAATGAGAAGGAATTGTGATGTTATTTCTTGTTCTATGTATCTGGCATGGGCCAGACTTACAAAGGGGTAAAGCCCTATATCATTTTAGTTAAGCTCATAAGCAGACTTCCTTTATAAGCTATTTTCTCAATTCCCTCCTCCCTCAACTGACTGCACACTATGGAATTTGTGTTCTAGCTGTTTCTTACCTGGTATTTCCATGTCTGCTTTCAGACTTGGGGTCAGTTTGAGGGAACATTTCCATGTGTCAATATGCCTGCGGAGATACCAGATCTAATGGGAGTATTTCAAGCACATAGTCAATATGAGGCTTGCTTCTTTCATAAAATGTTCTTCAGTTGTCTATTTAAAATTTGGTGGTAGCATAAATAAAAATTAGCCTTCCCTTGGATTTTGCATCATAAAATGTGTGGCTTTCCTATTCAAAGCCACAACAGAGCATTCTGGATGTTGCCTCTTCTGTGACCTGAAAGAGTTAAGAAAATATACACATGCTTAATTCCTAATGTGTGTTTTAACTTAATTTCATAACAAGACTAGTGGAAGAGAAATGGCCACTATATTGGAGTAATAAGAACAAATATCTAGATTGTTCTTTTTAAGGGCTAAACATCTGAATTTATTCCTATTTTTTTTCTGTTCACAATATTTTCTTTTGTCTTCATTGACTTGTATTTATGTTCATGTTTTCTTCCCTAGAGGGAACTGCAAGGAAAAGATTCAGAGTTTTCTCTAATTATAGCATATTGCTATTATAATGGTTAATGTGCCTCGGCAGAAAAATATCTCAAGACAGTTGTGTCTGAGATGGGGCTNTCATGTAGTTTAACTTTCATGTCAAAACATGAAGTTGAGAGGACTTTTCTTTCCAGGTAGCTTGTTCTATCAGGAGTCATGGTTTAATATGAAACATGGAAAGAAAAACAAATAAATAATTGAAACCACAAAATGGCAGTGGCCACTTTTCCCAGTAGCAGTTAAAAAAATTTAAAGTATGGGTGAGAACATTTAAATGGAAAACACTTGAAAGGATGGCTTGTGACTTGTAATGGGGTTTTCAATGTGGACTACAACTGCCAGGGTATTAGTAGCTCTTGAAATAACACAGACCAGACCTGGTTCTTCTGCATTAAATTATTTGGGTGTTTTTGCAAGAAAAAGAGCAGGAACAGGGCCTACTCTGGGAAACATAAAGGAACAGCAGTGTTTTAATTCTTGCATGTTTTGTTTTTTTTCTTTTAATCCTCAATTCTTGAATTCATATGACTGCATGAGGCTATCAAATTTCATATGAGTAAGGGATAGTAAATTTATAGGTTTAGTGTTTGCAGTGAACATCTTAGAAAACATGAACTCTGAAGGTTCAAACAGAAAGCAGGAAGTGGCAGTTTCATCATTAAAACTTGTATTTTAAAGTCCTTGGAGTTGTCTGTAATATGAAAGTTGTATTACAGGTGTTACACAGAAAAATGAGAAGGAATTGTGATGTTATTTCTTGTTCTATGTATCTGGCATGGGCCAGACTTACAAAGGGGTAAAGCCCTATATCATTTTAGTTAAGCTCATAAGCAGACTTCCTTTATAAGCTATTTTCTCAATTCCCTCCTCCCTCAACTGACTGCACACTATGGAATTTGTGTTCTAGCTGTTTCTTACCTGGTATTTCCATGTCTGCTTTCAGACTTGGGGTCAGTTTGAGGGAACATTTCCATGTGTCAATATGCCTGCGGAGATACCAGATCTAATGGGAGTATTTCAAGCACATAGTCAATATGAGGCTTGCTTCTTTCATAAAATGTTCTTCAGTTGTCTATTTAAAATTTGGTGGTAGCATAAATAAAAATTAGCCTTCCCTTGGATTTTGCATCATAAAATGTGTGGCTTTCCTATTCAAAGCCACAACAGAGCATTCTGGATGTTGCCTCTTCTGTGACCTGAAAGAGTTAAGAAAATATACACATGCTTAATTCCTAATGTGTGTTTTAACTTAATTTCATAACAAGACTAGTGGAAGAGAAATGGCCACTATATTGGAGTAATAAGAACAAATATCTAGATTGTTCTTTTTAAGGGCTAAACATCTGAATTTATTCCTATTTTTTTTCTGTTCACAATATTTTCTTTTGTCTTCATTGACTTGTATTTATGTTCATGTTTTCTTCCCTAGAGGGAACTGCAAGGAAAAGATTCAGAGTTTTCTCTAATTATAGCATATTGCTATTATAATGGTTAATGTGCCTCGGCAGAAAAATATCTCAAGACAGTTGTGTCTGAGATGGGGCTTTGCTAGCTGTGCTTTGTTTGTGTTAGAGGCCCTTTTACTTATTTTATGCATTTGTTGATAGATCAGTAAATCTTAGCCACCACAGATCAATTACGAAAATGGGAAAAATTTTCAGACATGACAGAGCTTACGCAGTTCTGAGAAACAATTTTATTAATTTAGGTAGGAAAAAAAAAATTGAGGAAGGAGAAGGGACCAACCTAATCCATTTCTTCTGTCTAGGAATGGAGCCTTCAAGCTGACTCCCAACTCATGCAGTATTGAAAGTGTACTTTGGCTGAAGGTCTTCAGTTTTAAATTTATCAAAACATCTTTCATTTCCTTTTTCATTAAACACTGTCTTATATTTAGTTCTCTTTATAAAACCTTTTTTTTTTTCTAGGGTGGAGCTGTGACTCTTCTGCCAAGGGAGGCTCAGTTAGCACTTTTTCACACCAATCTTGGTAGAAAGGTGAATTGAACTCATAACAGTGAACACATAGCAGACAGCTTACAAATTAACTGTCCATGGTAATTGGTCATGAGTTCCCTCAGTTTTGTTATTTGACATAGCCAGCTGGGGGACTGTGTTGCTTCCTGAAGTGGCCTTCTTGCTGTGTGGTGCAACTTGTTTCCTTGCCTGTGGAATCTTGTGTTTATTGGACCTCTTGCCTGCATGCTCTTCTGTCTCCTCCTATGCTGCCTGGGGACTGGTTTGATGTTCAGCAGTAAAACATTTAATAATTTCATCATCATGTATCTGCTCAGCCAATTCTTTTAATTGGGTCCTACTCTTGTTAAGTGGTTAAAGTTACTTTATTGATTGCCTTGTATTGCAGACAGATAATTATGGTTTTGAGTGACTGTTGAGTTTTATGGTTGTGTTTTGTTTTCATCCCAGTGAGGCACTGCGGGTACTGGAGAGTGACACGAAGCTTGTTGTGAGTGATACATGTTAAACAGTTTGCTTCCACAAATCACAAAATGCTTTGTTTTTCCTGTGGAATAACTGTTGTTGAGGCATGTGTAAGAGGAATAAATCTAATTTGACTTTTAGCTTCCAGTCATCTGAATTAGTAGCAGCATAATGGAAGCTGGTAGAGGAAAAGCTGAAGGTTAGCTAACAAACATCAGTAGCTAAACTGATTACCTGCATCCACCTGTGACAAACTCCTCCAGTCATTTACATATCCTTCCTGATATATACAAGTTGTACATTAAGTTGTTCATATTGGGAAACTGCTGGTGAGGGCTGAAACCAAAGATGCCGTGGGTTTCAGATGGTATTTTGGTGGATGGCAGCCACTTGAACTGAGGTCTTCATTGTTGCTAGTCACAGTGGTAGGAGAGTACAGGTATCTGAGTCCTGCAGATCAGGGTGTCAAAGCACCACAAACTTCTTTCTGGGTAATCATAGAAATATTTTATTGTTTATAATAAAAATATCTGAATCTCAGTCTATCCTTTCAGTTGGGCCTTCCCTGCTGAAGTTTATCCACGTACAGCAGATTTGTCATGCATACTCCATTCATGTATACTGCCATATAGACTGTTACTGGTCTCAGCACTAGTTTGTTTCCTTCAGGTTTACTGCTAAATCTAGATGCCTGTGAGCTTAGAAGCCTTCTGGGGGCCACCTTTGTTATATTTACTTTTAAAGATTTCTTGAAGCACAGAGAAAAGATTCAAGAGTAGAGGAAGTTGGAGGGATCTGTGGGAGCAGGTTGCTAATCAGCTCTGTGGAATCAGTGGGGGTTGGAAGTACACAGTCTTCAATATGGCTTTTTAAATTTCTTTTGTCTTTTCAGAACACAACCAAAAATCTTCTATGTACTTGTTAATACAGATGTCTAGGAAAGAAAAATGATTTAAGGAGAGAAACAGCAAAATATTTATTTCCTGTGGAAGTAGAAGCAAGTTTATATGCTTTTAAAGGGTATGTATTAGATTTGTTTGGTAAGAAGTCCATTAGTCATCAATATTCATTAGAAATAAGGATCTTTCCCTTGAGGTATCACTTCCTGCCATTCACTACAGAAACTTCCCCTATCTTTGTTTTCTCAAGAGAAAAGTTAGTCTAGATTCAGGCTTTCAAAATAATGGCCCATTAATCACAAGACTATATGTCTAGAGAAACAATTCATTTAGCTGTGCAACAGCAATTACAGTTGTTCTCAGTCTAACTGTAAAGCGAGTTCTTTTTGTCAGCATTCAATGGCAGCAAACTTAGTCAGACCCTTTAATTTGTAATGGAGTTGCTACAGAATAGAAAATACACTGAGTACACAATATAGGCTGAGTAGCAAATGCAGAAGTAAGTTTTATAATGTAGGTAGTCCCACTTGTCTGTTAGCTGGGTTTTTTTCTTCTTTTGATTCATGTATTCTCATGTTTACAGATCTACTGTAGTTTTCTGCCACTTCCTGCTGACAGGGGAAAAAGCCACACAACTCATCTGCTTGAAGATTGTTGTAATGTATCCGGAGGCTGTTCCTGTACCAGGAGGTGAAGGAAATAATGGACAACGTGGGAAACTTATTTTTTCCCTTTTTGTTTTTGGAGCTGTGTTGCTCTGTGCTGGATTCCTGCTTTCTGTCTTTATTCTCCAGTCATGCCCATCTGGAACCTTCAGTGACTGTAATGAGGTCCTTAAGGCTGCTGGGCCTGTGCTGGCTGTAAGTGGACTGGTTTGTGTTTTACTGGCACGATCAAAGGCCAGGCTGTATATACGACAAAGACAATTGCAAAATGAGCAGGTGTACAGCCTTGTTTTTTGTCGTGGGAGCTGTCAGTTTGCCCAGTTTCTCATATTCGGATTCCTGTTTTTAACTAGTGGAATGCTAATCAGCATCCTGGGCATTTGGGTTCCTGGCTGCAGCCCCGGCTGGCACAGCATACAGCTCAACCACACTGGCACTTCTGATGTGGACCTCCAGGGCTGTGGATTCCTGTCGCTTCAAATCATGGGACCTTTGATTGTGCTCACTGGGTTGTGTTTCTTCGTGATAGCTCATGTTAAAAAGAAACAAAACTTAAATCTCAACCAAGAGTCTTGTGAAAGTGAAGAACATCCTCAGATCCCTGAATCTTTTCAGGTTACAGTAGGTGGGTAAATAATGTGTAAACTTTACATTTGAGAATTAGTAGGGTTTGTTTGCGTTTGGGTTTTTTTTTTACCAATTTACTTGAAACACAACAATTTTCATTCTTTATTATGAGCTTGTATGATCTACGGTTAAGATTCAGAAACACTCTTGTTTGTTTCCCTGGAGCTGTGCTGGAATGTCTTGTCCACCTTTCTTCAGCTGCTGTTTTTCCCCTTGGCTGACAGTGTTTATTACTTGCTTGATTAATGCTTGCCATATTTGGGTTTCCTATTTTGGAGAGGAAAATAGAGAAAAGTTTAAAAAATGGTTTACAGGAGAGANATTATTCATTTGAGATCTAAGCAGATCAGACCTGAAATATCAAACCAGCCAAAGCAAAAGTATTGCTTTGTCTCATGTTTTCTGTATTGTTGAGTTACCCTTCTCTCAAAGATAAAACTTCTCCTTTGGCATAAAAAGAAAGATCTGTCTGTGCAAAAGAAGCCATGTAATCTGACACAAATGAGTCCAGTCCCACTTCCTTTCCCCAAGGATGTAGCTGACATTGCAAATCACAGGTCTAATGACTTGTGTGACTCTATTTAAGATTTATTTTAGCCTTGAGCTTTGACCCCTTAAACAGGAGAAACAGATTATAAGCAGTGTATTTTTTTAAGCATGGCCACATCTTCCATCAGTTAGAGATATAATTGCAAGATGCTTCTTCTAATTGCACAGTATTTAAGTAAATGTTGTATATTAGCAGGGAAAGCACCTTTGCATATAGCACTGATTTTACTACTCCATGAGTACATTCTATCCATAGGTTATTCTCATAACTTTTTAGGTCTCAGAAAGGATTAATGAGTCAATCATAGTATTGCTTGACTGCCATCTGACTGACTGGACTTGAAATTCATTGTGTAAAACTTTTTCCTTCTGCCTGTCAAACCAATGTACAGACCTGTAACCTGGTGACCCTCAGAAAACATGAGGGTTTAAAGTCAGTTTTCCAGCCACGAGGATAAATCAAAGGGTTGTAGAAAGGAATTCAGATAGTCTTTAAAGGCAGGAAAGCAAAATTAGTGGATTCCTTTTATGCTTCCATCAGGAAAAGTAAAACTGAAAGGCTGAAGGCTGAAGTCTGGTTGGCATAGTGACATCCCAGAACAATGGTGACTCAGCTAGAAAACACCCCACCACCTCACTCGACACTTTTGATCCTCCATGACTTGTCCCTGCACACAAATTACAAAGGAAAAATCATGCTAGGCAGCTGTAACGGTTTGTCTAAATTATGCAGCCTCAGTGACTGATATTAACATTCTGTTTAAAAAACAAAAATTTGAAGCTTCTCAATGACAAAGCTGAAATTGGGAGATATGCTGCAGAGTGAGTTACTTATCTTAAGCTGAAAAGTAAAATCACTGAACAGAATTTGCTTGCTTTTCACCCAAACCAGGACAATAAGTTTACCAACAGTAACTGTGTGATTTGCACTTCCAGTTTCTGAAAATGGACAACAGTGAAGAGGTTTGTCTCCAAGCTAGATGGAACATTACCCCCTTCCTAACTGCATTTCCTAAATGAAGTCTTCCTCTTGTGGATATGCTGCATCTTTATTCTGGGATAATTCTGGTTTGGAACATATCTCCAATGTACTTGTAACAGCCCAGAATATGTTCAGCAGTTATGTGGGAACACTGAACTTGTAAATTGTAGAAATTGTAAGATATGCAAGTGCAAATACTGCTATTCCAAAGACAAGAAGTTTTCTAGAATGCAGTTGGAATAAATGGTGCTCAATTTTTCATAGGTAGTAATTTATGTTTGTTTTTTTTTCCCTAGGTGATACTGTAATGGTATTCCCACCTCCTCCACCTCCTTATTTTGCTGATCCTGTGTCACCAACTGTGACACATTGTCTTATGTCAAGTGGTTTGCCTACAAGTGAAAATCCTCCACCATACCACTCTATCTTCAGTGATGGGTAAGACTGTTTTCTAGAAAACTTCTTGTCTNAAAAAGAAACAAAACTTAAATCTCAACCAAGAGTCTTGTGAAAGTGAAGAACATCCTCAGATCCCTGAATCTTTTCAGGTTACAGTAGGTGGGTAAATAATGTGTAAACTTTACATTTGAGAATTAGTAGGGTTTGTTTGCGTTTGGGTTTTTTTTTTCCACTAATGATTTACCTCTGAGTATTATTCATTTGAGATCTAAGCAGATCAGACCTGAAATATCAAACCAGCCAAAGCAAAAGTATTGCTTTGTCTCATGTTTTCTGTATTGTTGAGTTACCCTTCTCTCAAAGATAAAACTTCTCCTTTGGCATAAAAAGAAAGATCTGTCTGTGCAAAAGAAGCCATGTAATCTGACACAAATGAGTCCAGTCCCACTTCCTTTCCCCAAGGATGTAGCTGACATTGCAAATCACAGGTCTAATGACTTGTGTGACTCTATTTAAGATTTATTTTAGCCTTGAGCTTTGACCCCTTAAACAGGAGAAACAGATTATAAGCAGTGTATTTTTTTAAGCATGGCCACATCTTCCATCAGTTAGAGATATAATTGCAAGATGCTTCTTCTAATTGCACAGTATTTAAGTAAATGTTGTATATTAGCAGGGAAAGCACCTTTGCATATAGCACTGATTTTACTACTCCATGAGTACATTCTATCCATAGGTTATTCTCATAACTTTTTAGGTCTCAGAAAGGATTAATGAGTCAATCATAGTATTGCTTGACTGCCATCTGACTGACTGGACTTGAAATTCATTGTGTAAAACTTTTTCCTTCTGCCTGTCAAACCAATGTACAGACCTGTAACCTGGTGACCCTCAGAAAACATGAGGGTTTAAAGTCAGTTTTCCAGCCACGAGGATAAATCAAAGGGTTGTAGAAAGGAATTCAGATAGTCTTTAAAGGCAGGAAAGCAAAATTAGTGGATTCCTTTTATGCTTCCATCAGGAAAAGTAAAACTGAAAGGCTGAAGGCTGAAGTCTGGTTGGCATAGTGACATCCCAGAACAATGGTGACTCAGCTAGAAAACACCCCACCACCTCACTCGACACTTTTGATCCTCCATGACTTGTCCCTGCACACAAATTACAAAGGAAAAATCATGCTAGGCAGCTGTAACGGTTTGTCTAAATTATGCAGCCTCAGTGACTGATATTAACATTCTGTTTAAAAAACAAAAATTTGAAGCTTCTCAATGACAAAGCTGAAATTGGGAGATATGCTGCAGAGTGAGTTACTTATCTTAAGCTGAAAAGTAAAATCACTGAACAGAATTTGCTTGCTTTTCACCCAAACCAGGACAATAAGTTTACCAACAGTAACTGTGTGATTTGCACTTCCAGTTTCTGAAAATGGACAACAGTGAAGAGGTTTGTCTCCAAGCTAGATGGAACATTACCCCCTTCCTAACTGCATTTCCTAAATGAAGTCTTCCTCTTGTGGATATGCTGCATCTTTATTCTGGGATAATTCTGGTTTGGAACATATCTCCAATGTACTTGTAACAGCCCAGAATATGTTCAGCAGTTATGTGGGAACACTGAACTTGTAAATTGTAGAAATTGTAAGATATGCAAGTGCAAATACTGCTATTCCAAAGACAAGAAGTTTTCTAGAATGCAGTTGGAATAAATGGTGCTCAATTTTTCATAGGTAGTAATTTATGTTTGTTTTTTTTTCCCTAGGTGATACTGTAATGGTATTCCCACCTCCTCCACCTCCTTATTTTGCTGATCCTGTGTCACCAACTGTGACACATTGTCTTATGTCAAGTGGTTTGCCTACAAGTGAAAATCCTCCACCATACCACTCTATCTTCAGTGATGGGTAAGACTGTTTTCTTCTCTACCTTTGAAATTTGAGACATTTCTCGTTATCCAAGGCCATGTTATTAAATAATCACTTTTAATTAACTCTCTATTAGGTACTACAAAGTTTTCTAGTGCATCACTTTCCTTACTTCAGACACATTACTTGAAATGAAATTAAAATATAGTAGTATAAAAGAGAAATCACAAAACACAGTGTAATTCATGAGGTTTAAATTCTTACCAACTTAACATGACTAAAATATTCTGAAGACAAAGTCTTAAATCATCGCCATATTTAATTAGGCTTTGATTAGATTTCCCCAGGTTGTCCAAGATAAGGTGCCTCTGACAGCAGAGCCCTAGTGGCATGGTATCCACACTGCCAGATTTTAGGATGCCTCTGTTGACCAAATACAGTAAACCCTTCATGACACCCATCTGTGGGACCTACGGCCCTGGGAGTGCCATTTCAGTGTGTTGGGTTCTCCCTGTGACCCTTATCTCAGTGCTTTGAGGAAATGAGACCTGCTGTGCTCATCTGCTTTGTTCCTGCTGGGTCAGTGTGTTGAGATAAAAGGATGTCTTACTGCAGGAGAAGAGCAGGAAGCTCCAGGGGTCTTAAAAGGGAGGTTGCAATGCCAGCATCATCTCAGGATGTTGTACCTTACCTATGCAGTCATTCTTCCATACATTGAGTACACCTGATTTGTTAGATGCTGCTATTGCCAAGTGGAGGGAGCAAGAGCTGCTAACTGAAGAATTCTGTGCATAACAATAATTTGGAGGGTTACTTATCTGGGTTACCACCCAGTGGGCTACTAACTTGAGTGTGAAAGAGGTCACCTCAAGGTCCACCATACTAAGAACCAGAACTAGATGTGGTCAGGAGAGCTAGATGCCATATGACTAGAGCCCTCAACTTATTTTCAGGCACTTAATGATCTGGAATTCACCTTTTGGAAGGTCCTATGTCAGCTTATTTTTGATTGTGAGTTGGTGGTATGGGCTTATTCATTGAGATCTTTGGTTTTCAGAACTGTACCTGCAGAATTCTAATTAACATCACTTCAGCAACAGCTGCAGCCTGCCTTGCTGTGCCCAGTTGTAGTAGTGGTTGGACCACTACTTTACACCTTTCCACTACACTCCAGACTTCTCTGTATGTTTCATGACCAGACGTACTGGCTCTGTGCCTTATGTCAGTACTCCTTCAAAACTCATGCTAATCTCCCTTTCTTAAGCAAGCTTGATACTTCTTCCGGCCCAAAGGCCTACATGCCACAGGAGGAAGATACTTGTGTTACAGACTTGTGCTTGTTATGTTGTGTGCTGTCACGTCAGTGGCTTGGGGTTTTTTTTAAGTCATCTTTTGAAGCATACCTGGTGGATTGTTGAGTCGTGGCCCCACACTGTGCGGCACTCAGCTCTCTAAATCAGTCACTGTCAACAACTCCATATTGTCTAACATTTCCTAGTGCTCTTCTCCAAACATTATTTCCTCATCTTTGCTGTATACAGCAGATGCCTCCTTTCTGTTGCTGTTACCAAAAGCCAGACTTCCTTTACTCGTAATCACTTTTTTAATATAGAATAAACACCTCTCTATCAAAAACCCTGCTCACTTTTCCTCGCTGCTAATGCAGCAGTCTCTAATGCACAGCAGGTCTGCGCCCCAAACAGCACAAAAATACTTTGTACATACAGTTAGGGAAGGGAGACATTTGGTGTCTGGATGAGAAGCTGGACATGAGCCAACAGTGTGCAATTGGAGCCAAGAAGGCCAATTGTATCCTGGGCTGTATCAAGAGAAG
>VYZU01068395.1:0-11566 GCA_013401355.1 Ceyx cyanopectus | reverse complement strand
CCCCAGCCTGCTCTCCAGCGCCCGAGATCGAACATCGTGCCCCGTGTCCCCCACTCCCAGCTCCCGCGCCCATCGGTGGAGTGGCTCCAAGAGGCAGTGCAGCCGCTTGGCCTTGGAGAGAGGCTGGCAAATGGATCTCAAGGGTCCCCTGACACTCCTCCCTCCTTCTCTTTGAAGGGCAAGTGCCCTTCGGAGCTGCCCTCGTCACTAATGCTCCAGGAGGGAGGGAGGCTGCTGCTAAAAGCCCGGGCGAGCAAAAAGCTTTCAAGCCCCTTGGAAAGCCCAAAGGGTGCCCAGGGTTGACCCCAACCTCTGCTGACAGTGCTGGGGTTGAGCTGTTGGAGTGCACCCCAATATTGCCGGCTGGCAGCAGGTGTGTTGTGCCCTGGGGTGTCACCGTCTGGGGACTCGAGGTGCAGGAGGTGCCTGGGGGTGGAGCTGTCTGGGATACTTAAGGCACAGGACGGGTTCAGGACGGGTTCAGGGTGCGGTGATGAGGGTGCAGGGGGGTGCAGGGGGTTTGGGGGTGATTGGACGGGGGTGCCGGGGGCAGAGAGATGGTGTGGTTGGGGTGCAGGATGGGTGCAGGACTGCTAGGATAAGATGCAGGATTGGTAAAGGGGTGAAAGGCTTCAGGAGGTGTCCGGGGTGCAGGGATGGGGATGTAGGATGGGTGCAGCGATGAGATTGGGTGCATGGGGTGTCTGGGGGGCAGGATGGGTGCTGGGGGTGCAGGGTGCGTCCAGGACAGGTGTAGAATGAATGTAGAGTTTCAAGAGGTGCTGGGTAGTTTCAGGAAACGTGGAGCTTCAGACGGTGTTGTGCAGGATGGGTGCGGGATCGGATCAGAATGGGTGCGGGATGGGAACAGGATGGGAGAAGAATCCTGCAGGGTTGCAGGGGGAGCAGGATGGATGCGGGATGGGAGCAGGAGGGGTGCAGGATGCTGGAGGGTTGCATGGGGAGCAGTACGGGTGCAGGATGGGTGCAGGATGGGTGCGGGTTTCCAGGGGGTGCGGGGTTTGCCGGGGCGCGCCCCTCAGTGCTCCCTCCTGCCGCCAGGGGGCGCCGGCTCCCCGTCTGACGACACTCTAGCTGTGTCGCAACCCCGTCTCTGCCCCGGCGGCCGGAAGTGGAAGTCTCGGGGGTGCCTCCCTCCCGTCGCGGCGTTCTGCGGTGGCGGAAAGATGGCGGCGGCCATAGAGTGAGCGGCGGCGGCGGGACCCAGCGCCGGGCCCGAGCGGTGAGCGCAGCTGCGGCCTCCCCCCGCCCCGCGGCCTCCTCCCGCGCCCGACCTCCCCGGGATCCTTGCCCGGCGAGCGGGGCCACCGCGGCCCCAGGTTCCCCCGAGTCCACTCGCCCTCCGGACCGGCGAGAGAGCGGCTGGGGGCCCCGCTGCCGTCGGAAGGCGAGCCCGCCGCTTCCCCTGGGCTTCCCGGCAGCTCCTCAAACCCTCGGGTACTCGGGGTTCTCTGCGGCTCCCCTCGGCAGCTGGGCTGTAGGATGGAGCTTTCTCCATCCTTTCCAAGCTGCTCCCCTGCTCCTTCCTGGTAGCGGATTGTCCCTCTCGCTCCAGCGCCTGGGGACTCCCTTCCCTGGGTGTCTCTCTCGTCAGCAGACAGGCTCCAAGATCCCATCGCCTCCTGGTGCCCTGGGGTTCCCTCTGGGTTCCCCTCTTTTCCCCCCTACCTCCCACCACAGTCTTTCTCCCAGGCTCTTCTCCTCTCTCCCTAGACCCCTCCTGTGTCATCTCCCCCCTTTCCACCTCTGTGCTTATCAGCTGAACCCTCTGCTCCCTGGGGGCTACAGGGCATCGCCCACCCCATCCCTGCATGCAGGTCCCCCAGTACCCCCAATTCCGCCCCTCACGGTGCGGTGCCAGGGCACGTAACGGGCGCTCTCTCCCTGGCAGGGTGAAGATGAAGTAGAGCTCTGACCATGGACCATGACGCCCCCACCATCAGACCCCGCCGCATCCAGAACCAGAACGTCATCCACCGCCTGGAGCGCCGTCGGATCAGCTCGGGCAAGGCCGGCACCCACTGGCACCAGGTCCGCGTCTTCCACCAGAACGTCTTCCCCAACTTCACCGTGGTCAACGTGGAGAAGCCTCCCTGCTTCCTGCGCAAGTTCTCCCCCGACGGCCGCTACTTCATCGCCTTCTCCTCCGACCAGACCTCCCTGGAGATCTACGAGTACCAGGGCTGCCAGGCGGCGGAAGATCTCCTGCAGGGCTACGAGGGGGAGATCCTGGCCAACGGCAACGACCAGAGATCCGTCAACATCCGCGGGCGGCTCTTCGAGCGCTTCTTCGTCCTGCTCCACATCACCAACGTGGCCTCCAACGGGGAGCACCTGAACCGGGAGTGCAGCCTGTTCACCGACGACTGTCGCTACGTCATCGTGGGCTCGGCCGCCTACCTGCCCGAGGAGCCCCACCCCCCCTTCTTCGAGGTGTATCGCAACAGCGAGTCGGTCACCCCCAACCCCCGCTCCCCGCTGGAGGATTACTCCCTGCACATCATCGACCTGCACACGGGCAGGCTCTGCGACACGCGGGCTTTCAAGTGCGACAAGGTCATCCTGTCTCACAACCAGGGGCTCTACCTCTACAAGAACATCCTGGCCATCCTCTCGGTGCAGCAGCAGACTATTCACGTCTTCCAGGTGACGCCCGAGGGCACCTTCATCGACGTGAGGACCATCGGCCGCTTCTGCTACGAGGACGACCTGCTGACCCTGTCTGCCGTGTACCCCGAGGTGCAGCGGGACAGCCAGACCGGGATGGCCAACCCCTACAAAGAGCCCTTCATCAACTCCCTGAAGCACAGGCTGCTGGTGTACCTGTGGAGGAGGGCCGAGCAGGATGGCAGTGCCATAGCCAAAAGAAGGTTCTTCCAGTACTTTGATCAGCTGAGGCAGCTCCGCATGTGGAAGATGCAGCTTCTGGATGAGAACCATCTGTTTATCAAATACACCAGTGAGGATGTGGTCACGCTGCGGGTGACAGATCCCTCCCAGGTACTGCCTCTCTCCTCGGGCTGCTCTTTGATCTGGGGCAGGTGAAAGGCCATGAGCTGTGTTTCTTACCTGAGCCTGTATTGGGCTTCTTGGCCCTTCATTGCTGTGGGAACATTTGAGCCTCTGATCCTGAGTAACTTCAGTATCTTTTGTTCTCATCATTTCATCGCTTCCTTCTCGAGAGGGCAAAGATCTGACGTGGTTAGTGAGACCCCTTTCTCCAGGGATTGCTCTCCGTGCTCACGGATGCTCTACAACCTTCTTCCCCTCCCACGTCCCTAGCTGATACTTCCCAGAGGACACTCACACTGTAGAGCTGCTCTCTCTTTTGCCTCGTGTTTCCTCAAGCATGTTTTTAAAATACAATAGTCTCCATTTTCCCCCAGCAGAATTACCCTTGCTGTTCTGCCTACATCCTTACCCTCTCAAGCTTTGGGGAGAGATGATGTTAATGATCTCTCCACCTTGGAGGAGCAGCTCTTAGATCTAACTGATGTGCCAACTGATTCTCCTGGCAGTTTAGTACTAGAAAGTCAAATGAAAGCAAATGTAGCTTAGTCAGTGCTGGGTCTCTCTGGACTTTTCACCACCCTCCAGGCTGATCATCTCTTTTCACTGCTGTTAGAGTGGTGGTCAGGTTTGGAGTTCTGCAAAGGATGTTTTCTTAACCTGTTCTATTCCTTTAATCCACTTGGGTTTTATGTTGTTGAAAGTATTTAGAATGAATTTGTAATAAATCTCTGATTATTCCCTAGATTTTTTTTTTCATTCATACCCTTTTCTTCTTCCCTGTCTTTTCCAGTTACAGAACTTAGCTCCCAGACCATACAGCTAGTAGCTCTT
The DNA here is from genome assembly GCA_013401355.1 of Ceyx cyanopectus. Taxonomy (NCBI): domain Eukaryota; kingdom Metazoa; phylum Chordata; class Aves; order Coraciiformes; family Alcedinidae; genus Ceyx; species Ceyx cyanopectus. Next base: position 7,702 of record VYZU01068395.1, on the reverse strand, counting down.
CAAGTGCTTCCTTAGTCTAATTCTTCCTGGAAGATGACTCTGCTCTGGTCTGTTTCTCTCTGATGTGGTGTTTGTGGGGGGCAGTTCTGTGGGAGGGGGTAGGTAAGGCTTCCTCTGATTGATTTCACCCATTCTCTGAGACTGAGCAGCTTCCTCCAAACCAGTGAAGCTTTGTGTTAGTGGCCTGCAGCTCGTTGCTGGGATCTGAGCAGTGCTCCTGACCCTGATGTAGGTGTTGGTAGCAGGCTCAGCTCTGCTCTCTGTTGTGGTTGCTCAGGCTTTTGTGCCTGGTTTGCTGCAGTGCTCCTGACTTACCCGAGGGTTCCTGTGAGGAGCAGTTGGCTTTGTGCTGTTCCTCACTCAGCATGTTTGGTGCTGTGTGAATGGCAGCTCATCTCTCAGTTCTTTGAGGAGACAGTTCCAGATGTAGAAGCAGTCTCTGCAGACCTGCCTGAATGCAGGCTTGGTGTCAGGGCTTCCTGAAGAAAACTTGGCTCACAAAATACCTAAAGCTCCAATTTTTCTCTCGTGTATCAGAGAAGAACATCAGGTTTCATCCAGTTTCAGTCTCCTTTCTTCTCCCTGGCTTCTCTGCCAAGAAGGTTGAGGAAGTCACTGTTCATGTGTGTGGGTTGCTTGTGTATTGTCAGGGTTTGCACTGAATCCTTCCAGAATTTCAATGGTGTGCTGTGTATATGTAGCTTGGCTTTGTTGTTGTTCCAGGCTGGTGCTGACAGACTCACCAGCTTTGCTGGGTGATTTCTCTGACACTTGATTCCTGCCACCCATGCAGTGACTGTGTTTTGCCCGAGTTACAGGTGCTGCTCAAAAGCAGTGAGGGTAGTTTCTCTGGTCAGGGGCAATCTGTAGATGTTCCTGGTCATGGAATGTTATTTAAGGTTGGAGGATACTCCCTGCAATCCCCAGTGATGCAAATGGTTTTTCCTTTTGCTGTCTTCTCTTATTTTCTTTCTGTTCCAACCCTGTGTTTCAGAAGGGCTTCCCTTTCCTTAGGCAGTAGTCTAGTGAGTAACCTCCTCTAGCTTCTGTTTGACATGTGGGGGCTGAACTGTATTATCACAGTTTATTTTGGGACTGTAAAACAAACAAACCTTGTGATCTTTGCAGGTGGGTGGGGTGGGCAGAATGCCTGCCCTCATCCCTCAGTATTGTTTGGGAGAAAGAGGTGAAGCATTTAGTAATTGACTTGATTGGCAAAAGATTTAACTAGATAATGTGCATATGCCACAGGATTTAGAGTCATAGAATGGCAGGGGTTGGAAGGGAACTCTAGAGATTGAGTCCAGTCCCCCTGCCAGAGCAGGATCACCCAGGGCAGCCCACACAGGAACAGATCCAGGTTGGTCTGGAAAGTCTCCAGAGCAGGAGACTCCACAATCTCTAGGCAGCCTGGGCCAGGCTCTGTTGCACTCACAGTATTTTTCCTCATGTTGAGATAGAACCTTCTGTGTTTCATCTTGTCACCACTGCCCCTTGTCCTGTCACAGGGCACAGCTGACAAGAGCCTGGCCCCTTCTGCTTGACTCCCACCCTGCAGATATTTGTAAACATTCATAAGGTCTCCTCTCAGTTTCCTCCAGGCTGAACAGCCCCAGGGCTCTCAGCCTTTCCTCACAAGAGATGTTCTAATCCCTTCATCATCTTCACAGCCTCCATGGGATGCTCTCCAGTGTTTCCCTGTCCCTCTTGAACTGGGGAGCCCAGAACTGGGCACAACACTCCAGATGTGGCAGAGGAGGAGGAGAACCTCCCTCAACCTACTGGCCACACTTTATGCACCCCAGAGTTACCTTATTCACCTAGATTCTTTGAGGCAGGGGCAGATCCTTGCTTTGGAGTGCTGGGGCATTATCTCTCCTGTCTAACAAATGCAACCTTGGGTGACCAGAGATTAAATCTGCTCTTACCCCATGGCTTGGGAACGTCGTCTCCCTCTGATGCAGCTGCACTGACACAATCTCAGCTTTTCCCCCAATTTCTTGCTCATTCATGTCAAGAAATGTTGCCATTGCCAGGCCACAGCATGGAACCTGGGCCTTCTTGCACGGGAATGTTGGCATTAAAAAGAAGCCATTGATGTCTTCCAGCTTTCCATTTCTGTGCTGGCAGGGTACCTGGAGGGCACAACTTTTTGTGGGCGGTGGTGTAGTGCGTGGTGCTCTGAAAAGGCTCATCTCTGTGTGATGGAAATATTAAGAAGGGGAAGAAAAGAATGTCTCTGTGCAAAAGAAAAAAATAATTTGTGGCCGCTTAGGACTGGATTTAAAAGAATTTTGTCAGCAGGAATGAGAATGAAATTTGGCACTTCAGAAAAAAATGTTTTGGAGGGCAGAGAGGGAGAGAAAACAGAAAATTTAACATCCAGTTCGAGTTGGAAAATTGGAAGCCCATTAGGTTTTCTTCATAAAGAATTGCAGAGAAGAGGTGGATAATTTGGTACCTGTGGAGACATTTGAATGACAATGGATTAGCGTGAGGGTGTGGGATTGGACAGGGTCTGGGGGGTCAGTGGGGCAAGGGAAGGGAGCTGTGCTCCCCTGGGTAACCTCTGCCTCTCTCCCCAGCCCTCCTTCTTCGTGGTGTACAACATGGTGAGCACGGAGGTGATCGCCGTGTTCGAGAACACGTCCGACGAGCTGCTGGAGCTGTTTGAGAACTTCTGTGACCTCTTCAGAAATGCCACCCTGCACAGTGAGGCTGTCCAGTTCCCCTGCTCAGCTTCCAGCAACAACTTTGCCAGGCAGATCCAGCGCCGGTGAGCCATTGGGAGCATGCTTTATACCATATAGACACCCGCTGGCCACGGAGCCCCAAGGCTAGTATCAAACAACTCAGCAGGAGAAAAACAGCTTCTCTGGTCACTGGTGAAGCAAGGGTCTGGCTTCCACATGGGTCATCTTAGCTGCATCTGATTTCTGTTCTATGGCATCTGTCTCGTTACAATCCAGTGCTTAGAAGAAGGAAAAGGAATTTTGAGGGAAGGATGTTTCTGGCTTTTCCTTGAGCGGTCATGAAAGAGTTACTGCCCAGTAGCTTGGGGCCCTGAAGATAAGCTTTGTCAAGATGCTGGCAGCATCTAATGGGATGTATTTTGCCAAGTGGTGTTCTCTGAATTTAGTCTGTATCAGCCTGTGATCTGTAGCCTTTTCTCCAGCATCAGTCACAAGCTTGTGGTTCTTATCAAACTGTGCTAGGAGAAAGGAAACTCATCCTCTCAGACCTGTTGTGAAAGCTGAACAAAATATCAAAATAACCTGGGTTTCTAGAACGTGCTTTAACAGTCAAATGTGGTTTTAATGAGGCAGAGTGTGTTATTTATTTTGGAATATATTTTTACGTGACTCAGGTTGTTTTGTTCTTCCAGTGACTTGTGTCACATCATCTGAAGTACTTGGCAGTCACTTGTGGGCATGAAGCTCCTGGTGATTTTAGGTTTTTGTCACATAAGTAAGAGGAAGTTGACTGTGTCTGTAACTTTCTCAAGCTGCCTGTCAGGAAATCCATAAAGTTTAGTGGGAGACAGAACAAGAGTGCTCACTGTAGACACCCAAAGAACAAGTCCTGCCTTGTGTTAATGTAGAGATGAGAATCTTTTCATCCCCTTAGCTACAAGGGCCTGTAACAGGAGTGTTTAACTTCCATAGTGAAGAGACCATAATCCACAGTGAGCTGGCTCTTGTTTGAGTGTTTCTGATTAAATGGAAATGTTTTGCCCTTCTTGATGTATGACATCCATGCAGCTGATCATGGAAAGCTCAAATTTTACTTGGAAAGAGAAATCCAGCCTGTGTTAATCTCTCCACCAGGAAGAAGTTTCAGATCACTGTAATGTCTGAAGAGCTTTAGGCTTCTCATCAAGGTTCTTCCTCATCTCAGGTTTCTCCCCTTTGCACAGAGCGACTAAGGACAGGGGGGATTCTCGAGTCAACATGAGGGGCTCAACTGTTACTGTGAAACCCTCTGGCTTTTGCTTATGCTGTTTCCAGGCTTCCTGGTAAAACCTGGATTGTCTGATTAGCTGCTAATCCACCTCTCCCGGTTTCTGATCCTGCTCATTTCCTGAACTGCAGAGCAGCTGGGGCCAGACCTTGTGGGTAGGCACAGGCTTGTCCTTCTGTCAGGTTGGACTTTCAGAGCAGAAACAGTCAATGATGAGGGAGGATAAAAAGGTCACCAGGACTGCTTGATGCTTGAATCACTGCCATACATCTTTGGAAATGATCTTACAGTGCTGCTCTTTTCCTTTCCCTATCAGTTTCCCTCTTTATTTAAGCTGTGCTGTTCACCTTTGTGAGTAAATCCTGCCCCTTGGTCTGCTGCAGGTTCAAGGACACTATTGTGAATGCCAAGTACGGAGGGCACACGGAGGCCGTGCGAAGGCTGCTGGGCCAGCTCCCCATCAGTGCCCAGTCCTACAGTGGCAGCCCCTACCTCGACCTCTCACTTTTCAGCTATGATGACAAGTGGGTGTCAGTCATGGAGCGACCCAAGACCTGCGGAGATCACCCCATAAGGTATGAACAGGCCAAGGAGCTGTGTGTGAAGAGAGCAGTGTGAGTAACTCAACATCAGCTCTGCTGCCCTGGCAGCAAACATGCAGAAAAGGGAGCAGATCGAGGCCTTTCTCCAGGGGTTTCTTTCAGCAGCCCCCCCAAACTTGGCCTCTCTCCTTGCCATTTTGTCTTACATGTGTGGGAGGGTTCTGCTCTTCTCACAGAGCTGCCCTGGGGAGGATTTGGGTAGTGAAGCCTGAGCTCTTTCTCTATGAATGCCACTCCTCCTCCTCCTCCTCCTCTTCTTAGTGCAATCCTGCCGTTGTGTTTGGGCTGCAGGGTGATATGACCCTGGATGCCTGCTTCCCTGTGCTGAAAGGATTCCTTCTGAGCACATGGATGTAGCTGGCAAGGATGATCTGGTTTATCCTGTGAGTAAAAGAGCAACTGGGTTAGGTGCTATTTGGAATGCTTGTGGTATTGATTTAGCTATTTTCAGACTTTCCTTGTTTACAGCTCTCACCCTGGGAGCTGTGCTCCCTCGTGCTCCCCTTCTTTCTGTGATCTGTCAGAAATTTGGATCTGGAGTAGGATTTTTACTCAGGTGTAAGGGCCATTCTGTGCCTTTCTGGCTGAGTCTGATGCTGGGCAAAAGGAATAAGTCCAAGTTTGGGAATAGGGAGGTTTGCAATGCTGCCTGCAGAAACACAGGGATTGTTTATTTCTTTCTGTTGGCTGCAGCCACAGCTGCAAATAGTAGTGGTTAAAAAAACCAACATCTCTGGCCTGAAAGGCTCAAAGAGGCTGATTTCTCCAGGCAGAATAGTCTTTCCACTTAGAGTACTGCAGAAGCAAACCTGTGTTCTGAAAACAAAGAGAGCCTTCAATGCCTGAGTGCTTTGTTTAGTGACTACACACATGTTGGGGCCTCGGGCAGCCTAGGGAGACTGTTTTGGTCCCTTTCCCAACTTTATTTTCATCATTGCATTCTCAAAAAAAAGTGGATTCATGTCTCTCCTGGCCCTGACTCAGGTGGCAGGGAACCTCTGATTATTCCTGCGCTCTCAATTCCCAAATTATGGATATTTAATTGAATTTTCTGCCTGTATGATTTGGTTTGATCTCCAGCTCCCGTGTTCTCCGCAGAGAAAAGCCTGCCCTTTCCCCCCTTGTCACGTTTGACGTTGGGCAAGCTGGCAGGGTGGCAGTTCTCTGCCAGCACCAACCTGCCCGTGGCTCCCGCAGACAAAAGGGAGCCAACCCGCAGTCGTTTGCGGTGCTTACGTCTTTGTAGTAAACAAAGCGAAGTGCCACCTCCCCTCCCTCCCTCCTTCCCTCCCCTGAGCAATCCCGCGTTTCAGAGCCCGAGCTTTTCAAGCTCAAAGCTGTGCAGAGTCAATTAGGACTTGAATAGGGCCTGGGAGCAGTGGGGGCTCCTGGTTGGTTTTTTTTTTTGGTAAGTAAGCAGAAGATGAGGCTCCAACCCTAACCGTTCGGTAGCTGAAACACTGCCGCTGTGCTTCCCACGTGGAAAACAAAGGGATTCATAGAGTAATGCCACTGCCTGTGGTGGCTGCAGGGCTTGGGCAGGAGGGGCTGCAGGATTTGTAACCGAAGTCCTGTAACTGGCTGGAATTCAAAACCCTTCAGCAGCCAAGGGTGTTCCAGTCCGTCTGCTGTGTCCTGGCACCAAGGTGTGAGCCGGGGAGGCCTCCCTGCCCTTTACACATCCCTGTGCACTGGGGACTTTTAACCCTTTAGTGCCTTTCTGCAGCCCAGCAGGTTCAGCTCTCTACTCTGGCAGCTTGAGAGGCCAGTGGTTGCTCCCAGGCAGGAAGGAGGTTGGTTCCCCATTGCCGCTGCCTTCCAGTATCTTTGCAGGAGGTTTGAAGAGATATTCACTGGATGAAATGATGGCACTTGTGTGGAAGAGGCTCTAACACAGCCTTACCTATAGTAGGGGGTCTCTAAAATCCATCTAGATGCCTAATAAGGAGCCATTTAACAAAAAAATTGGTCTGCAGATAAATCTTCCATTTTCATACCGTTTGAAAAGGCTGGTCTTGCTGTTTCTGTTGACATACAATTTTATATTGCAGTGCCTAATTTATCCTCAGAGTGAGAGCCCATGGAAATGGCCTCTGATTGCAGAGCACTTTTAAAAATACATTTAAAAATACCAAACTGAGCACATCTTGGAGATTACAGGGAGCTTCATCTTGAGTAGTAAATTATTGTGAATTGGGGAGAGAGAGGAGCAGACGGGGGACTGTGCTTTATTTAAAGAATGACCCTCTGCATACCCAGCCTTGTGTAGGAGGGAAAGGGCTTTTTGAAAAGCCAAATACCAAGATTGTGACTCTCTCACTGGGTTCTTGTGTGCAATTTTCAGGTAGGGCTGGCTGGCACTTTGATTCAGAGGAAGGGAGAGGAGAGTGGCCCTCCAGGAAGAACATGAGGTTCTCAATAGGCTGTCTTGTTAAAATGTGGAGTATGTCTGCTCCTGAAACTGCATTGCCTGTATCTGTCATCACCCGTTCTTCCAGGCTGAGAGCTGAGTGCATCATATTGCTGGCGGGGGGGAAATGTGCTCTGAGATTAAAAGCATTCTCCGAGTTAAAAACCAGAGGAAAATGCAAAATACCCACCATGTGCTAAGTGAAAAACCAAACAGCTGGGAGGCAACATGGCAATTCTGTGCCTGAAACCAGGAGAGCAGAGAAAACGCTCTAACCAACGGAGACAACTTCAGGGTGAGGGTTTGAGCTGCAGCTCAGCTGCTTTGTGAAGGTGTCCACCCAGAAACCTCCCCCAAAGTCTCAGGGAGGGTGAGGTCAACACAGAGAGTCCCCTCTTCCCTCAGCAGCACAGGGTGGTGGAGATACCTGGGCCTGTGTTGGTTCCATGGAGTATGCAGAGAAGCCTCAAGAAGCCAAGAGCTTGGCAGTGCTGGCTTTGTGCTGGAGCTGTGTTCAGAGCTCACCTGCTCAGAGGCACAAATGAGCTTGGCCCACAGATAGGTTTGTGGGTGACAGCAGAACAATGAGAGGTTTTCCTTGACCTCTGCCCTTGCTGTGATTGTGGAGTGAAATCCACCAGGTAGTTCCTGCCCAGCCTATCTCGTTCATGCTTTTTTGATGGAAATCTATAAGGACCTGCAGAGCTTTGAGCTGTAAAGTACAACTTGG
>VYZU01068391.1:0-14802 GCA_013401355.1 Ceyx cyanopectus | reverse complement strand
ACCTTTCCAGGGATGGAGGTGAGGCTGATGGGCCTGTAGTTACCAGGGTCCTCCTTTTTGCCCTTTTTAAAGATTGGGACAACATTGGCCTTCCTCCAGTCCCCAGGCACCTCTCCTGTTCTCCAGGACCTTTCAAAAATGATGGAGAGTGGTCTAGCAATAACCTCTGCCATCTCCCTCATTACTCGTGGGTGTATCCCATCAGGGCCCATAGACTTTATTGGTGTCATGGGATACTGTCACGCTCTCAAAATACACCTGTGTTGCCTGACAGGACAAAAATCCCATTTGGATAGTTGCTAAGGTTTTGGGGAAAAATAAGGGTTTTTTTTTATAGTATTTCCTGCACATATAGAAAGATTAATTACATGTAGTTAAATTCTATGCACAGTTCCACTGTATGTCCAGTTTTCCCTAAGAAAAAAAAAATACAGGAGCTAGAAACTGGATAGTAAGAATGATATGTAATTCAACTTACAGATACTTTTTCCCAGTGATTTACAAATCAACTCTAACTGACTGAGAAGTAAAAATATGTATTATTGCTTTTACCTTCCCATCCTGAGAAGTCCTCCTGGAATTTGAAGGTTGAGTTGTCCTGGTTTCTTTCTTAGCTCATGTATCACAAGATAGGAAGAATCTGTCATCAGACCTTTTCTAACCCTCCTGTCGACAAGAGTGCGAGCCAGAGCCACTTCCATGGAGCTAATGACTTTATGGGACTGACAGCAGCAGAAGTCAGAAACATATTTGGGTTGGGAAAGGGCTGTTTGCTTTGGACGCTGCCCAGACATTTCTAAATGAGCCACATGCGACTGAATCGCCTTTACTAATGCATTACAGGGAGCCCTGCAGACATCAAGGAGAGAGGAGAGATAGAAGAGTTAACACAGAATAGAAAATATAAGCAAAGCCTGCATTAGGAAGATACCGTCTTCATGCAGCCATCTTTCAGAGGGCTTTAACATTTTGGGTCCCACATTCCCCATGCTGTGACAGTGCAAAAAAACCCCTGCCATTGTTTAAAAAAAAAAAAATCAGAAAGTTTCATAGCCAGAAAATGCACTGGGAGGATACATGAGACCAGAGCTTCAAAGCACACTTCAGTATCAGGGCTAAGTGTGTTGGCAAATCAGCCCCCCTGAGGTACTCAGCAGGCTCTGCATTGTCCTATACTGAGTATATATTGAACTGTATATAATGAGCCAAGCTGCAATCAGCAGAACTTTTGTTTTTTATGTAGACACAGATCAACGTGTACCCAGCTCACAGCTTGTCTGGTGGATGCAGCCATAGGTCCCTCCTGAACAAAGGTCCTTCAGCCAGCATCAGCATTGGAACCCCCTTCAGGCACCCCCTGCTCTTACCAGACAGCCCCTCATTTGTTACGAGAAGATCGGCCCATTGCTGCTGAGGAGCTGCCAGTGCTGTTTCCAGCCACTGGCAGCTTATCCACATGTTGCCAATTAGCTTTTTTTGTTTCATGCATCCCACCGTACGCACACAAAGGTGGGTCACTGGTCACCTGTGATGGTTTGTCACCTTTTGTGCTACTAATTTCCACTCCTACTTTCCCTCCATACCAGCAGCAATTGAAAGAGAAACTGTAGAGAACAAACTATCTCCAGCTTCGACGTGTCAGCCATGAGTTCTGCTCAGGCTGACTCAAAGCATCCTCTGCCCAGGGCAGAAAGCATCTGCTGCCCTTGAACTTCACCCTGTCCCCTTTCCCCTTGCCCTACTTTACATCTGTGTTCTGCAAGACAAGTTTCAAGCTGGTACTTCCAACTTTTTGCCACCCAGATATTTTTTTTGCCTGTTAGAGAGCAGCTCAGAGTCCATAAATGATGGATGAGCTATGGGTGAGGTCCTGCTGTTAGGTTCAGCTGCAATCACGGCATATTTCAGGAAACTCCTCCTTAATTCTTCAAGTGAAACCAATCTTGACCCTGTTCAGGTTTACTGTTTGTTACCACTTTGGTTTGGGAATCAGCTGTGGTTTCTGGTAAGAAGGAGAGCTGTACCTGTAAGAAAGGATGGGTGAGGGGATGCACACAGGACTGAGGTTCCATTCACAGTTTTGCTCCCAACTCCTGGCATGACCTCAAGTAACACTCAGCTGTAACACAAAGAAGACTTCCCTACCTAGGCAGGGCATTATAGGGGTGAAATCACAACAGGTGTCAGCAACCCACGCTTCACTGTTTGAAAGGTGCTGTAAAAGCGAAGTATCTATCTAGATCTGGTAGCATATTTTAGAGTTTTCCTTCCTTCCCCTGGCAGGTCATCTCTGGCTATGTGCTTCACCCATGCTTTTGTTTGAAAATACAACAGCAAAGGCTTGTACTTGAGATGCCTCTGGGAAGGAGTGTCCAGCTCCTGCTGAGTGTCAACAGGCAGAGAGAGCTGGCAAACTCAGAAACCACCACTTCTGATGCAGGCAGAAACCACCAGTGAGGGGACCACAGTTTAAAACCCCTCTTGAGAGTAACCCTCAGAAGGAGCTGGAGCTATTCAGGAAAAATACTTCTGTGGGTGCTACAATCTCAACTGAAAATGGGGGAAGTTCTTGTCTGCAGACTGGAGGCTGGGTTTTTGCTGCCTCCCTGAGTAGTCAAAGGGCTCTTGACTCCCTATTTTAAGGACTTGGTCCATCGTACAACCTGGTGGTGTGTCTTCAAAACCAACACAGCTCTCTAGAACAGAGAAGGACTGTTGATCAACATCAGGGCTGTTGATCATCTCAGACCAGAGCGTTTGTGTCTCCACAGCCTCATGCTCCTGCAGATGACAGCAGTTATCTGAAGGTGTCTTGCTCTGTGTGAAGCTTTAGATTCACTGACTTCCGACGGTGCCAACTGCTGGTCCAGAGCCACGATGCTGATGCTTCACCCTGCTGGTCAGCAGCCTCTCACCAGCGTGGACCAGCAGGCAGCAAAGCTGGCAGCTGCAGCTTGGGAGGAGCATTTGTGAGCTGCCCACAGCTACGTGGCTCAGCCAGGGCTGAGGGCTGCTGCTTCACATGGAGACAGAAGCCCACCTCTCAGATGAGTTGGCAGCAGCTTCTGGGAAACTCCTGCTGAGTTTCTAATATCACACTTAACCTCTGATTAGGAAAAGAAAAATGCAGTCTGGCACACTACCCAGGAAAGGTTTCCAATCACTTTTTATTCTGTCAGAGAAACACAGAAATATTCATCACTTTCTCTGTGCTGTGCACACTTACAAAATAGTGGGGGAAAAAAAAAATATATATAGGCAAAAAGGCAGGCACAAGGTCCTCTGCTAACTGGCGTGTTTCTCTTCCTTTTAGTCCACCCTTGGATTTATTGCCTTGGTAATCAGCACTCTGCACACACTCACGTATGGATGGTCAAGGGCCTTCGATGAGAACCAGTACAAATTCTACCTGCCTCCAACCTACACCCTCACACTGCTCATCCCATGTACTGTGATCCTAGCAAAAGTAATCTTCAGTTTACCCTGCATCCACCAAAGACTTCTGCGAATCAGGAGGGGCTGGGAAAAGGGGAGATATGTGAAATTTATCCTGCCCAGTGCAACAGGGGAATTTTCAAGCGGAGAGACTTCTAGCAATGTTTAACAGGGCCCCAGCTGTGACAGAGGATTTCAAAGAACTATCAACATTTATGCAAAGGTGTTTGGTTTGGGGTTTTTTTGTTGTTTTGTTTTGTTTTTTTCTTTAATACATGTATGTTTTGGTATAATTGCATTGTGAGTAAACAATAAAATTTGGTGACTTCAGAAAATGGATGAACATGAAACTAGTTTAGACATTAGTAGTTAAATTACACTGCTGATTTGCTAGGACAACTATTGCCTTAAAAATGACCATGGAAGCAAGTTAGCAATACTAATATAACATGGGAAACCCATGCACTCTGTTATTCAGATCAGTCACTTGAGGTGGTGGCTGGCAGTTAGCTGTACCTGGACTTCTAAGTTGCTTCCCTCACTGCTCTCATAAATTTCAATGCCTTTTAATACCTTTTATTATTCTTGTAATATGAAGTAGTACAGATTTTATGTGATATATAACAGCAAAGATATCCTACCTTTTGAGTGTCTGGATCAATCATGGCATTGAGGTTTAGAAAGATGAATTGTATCTGTTTTCTGTCTCAACAAACTCTACAGATAAGTAATAACAGCAATATCCATGTTCCGTAGCATTTGCAGACTCTACTCAAAGCATCCAAACCTGCCAGCAAGTCCAGCTATTCCTGTTGTTTCAAATACAGACAGCACTTCAGGTCCTGTAAGCTGTGGCTAGTGCACATTTATAAACAATGGAAATAAATTCCAGCAGCATAAAAGGATTGGAAGAGAAAGATGTGCTTAACATCATCCAGGGATGATCACCTCCAGGGATGGGGACTCACCACCTCCCTGGGCAGCCCATTCCAATGCCTAACCGCCCTCTCTGTAAAGAAATTCCTCCTGATACCTAACCTAAATTTCCCTTGGTGCAACTTGAAGCCATTCCCCCTCGTCCTGTCATCTTTAACTTGGGAGAAGAGGTTGACCCCCACCTCCCTATAACTTCCCTTCAGGTAGTTGTAGAGAGCAATAAGGTCCCCCCTGAGCCTCCTCTTCACCAGACTAAACAATTCCAGCTCCCTCAGCCTATCCTCATAGGAGAAACTCTCCAGACCCTTCACCAGCTTTGCTGCCCTTCTCTGAACCCGTTCCAATATCTCAACATCCTTCCTGTAATGAGGAGCCCAAAACTGGACACAGTACTCAAGGTGAGGCCTCACCAGTGCCAAGTACAGGGGTACAATCACCTCCCTGCTCCTGCTGGCCACACTGTTCTTGATACATGCCAGGATGCTGTTGGCCTTCTTGACTGCTTGGGCACACTGCTGGCTCATACCCAGTCGGCTGTCTACCAGCACCCCCAAGTCCTTCTCCAAAGTGCAGCTTTCCAGCCACTTCTCCCCAAGTCTGTAACACTGCAGGGGGTTGTTATGACCCAAATGCAGGACCCTGCACTTGGTATTGTTGAACCTCATGCAGTTAGTTTCAGCCCATCGCTCCAGCCTGGCCAGATCCCTCTGCAGAGCATCCTGACCCTCAGGCAGATCGACACACCCACCCAATTTAGTGTCATCTGCAACCTTGCTAAGCATGCACTCCATCCCCTCATCAAGGTCATTGATAAAGATGTTGAAGAGTACTGGTCCAACACTGAGCCCTGGGGAACACCACTAGTGACTGGCCACCAACTGGATCCAGCTCCATTCACCACCACTCGCTGGGCCCGGCCACCCAGCCAGTTCTGGATCCAGCAAAGCACACATGCATCCAAGCCATATCACAAAGCAGGTATCAAAACCTCTTGTGACTTCACACCCACTTTGGAGAAAAGTACAGGGCAATGAAGATTTCTGTCCTAATTTCATTTTACACCCATCGCTTAGTATCCCTTCAAGCTCTTGATCTTTATCAGAATACATCTTTAGGTTTTGGACATCTAAATCACCAGACAGAGAAGAGACAGCCATTCACAAAAGCTCATTTATAAGCAAGCAACCAGGATAACACAAGAAGACTACCTCAGTAAGGTCAAATACAAAAAACACAAGTAGGAAAATGAAGCTATTTTAGCCAAATGAAAGACACTGCTCAGTGTTCAGTATCACTCTGAAAAACAAGAACTGTCAGCCACAGATGTTTGTGGAACAAGAAATTACATGTTACTAGATCAGTTACTACAAAAGTTGGGGGGAATCATCAACTTCAGGGTGCATGAGCCCTTTTACAAGCCAACATTGCTTCTCTAACCTGGATGATTCCTACACAGACAGAGAATCTTAATAGCCTTAACTCCAGTGAGTAATATTCTCTAAATACTGTTCACAGTGCCAGTAATGATAGTGAGAGATTTCAGTTCTTGTCTAAGGCTTACAGTAAAGTTACCAAACACCACTTCTTTCCCCTGAATAGAAAGAAATCAGCATTAGGAAATACCTAGATTTTGTAATTGGCTGGTATTTTTTGTCATGGTACCATTTCCCACTGTGCTCTTCCTTCAGAAAGCTTTGGTTATTCAGGTTTCTACCTCCACAACCCAGCCCAGCTTGGCACCTGATCAAACCACTCACCAAGCAGATTGACTACTCACCCAATACTATTTGTGATTAAATGGTAACTTTCCACATGGATTTGAGACAGTTTCACCTGAGTATAATTCTGCCCACTCCTGTTTAACTCATTCTTAAGGAAAAAATAGATTCAGCAAGCTTGGTCTTCTAGTCTTCCATTTCACCATCAAGCTAAATCAACATAAAATCACCAGCTTACATATTTTCTGGTTACAATAATGTATTCCAATGCCCTTTTTTCCCACCTAAGCTTTTTTTTTCACATCTTTATGTCAGGCAAGACCACTTCTTGTCAGCAAAGAAAGAAAAAAAAAGGATAAGGAGGCAGGGAAAAAACATTCCACAGGTTTGCAGGCTTTGTCTTCAAGGAGAAAGGTGTGGGTTTATTTTGAGTTGCTACAAAGTTGAAGACTCACCTTTCTTCCCACAGAAGTAAGGTTTGCACCTTTGCTTTGTTTACTTGATTTTCACACTTATATGCCCTTTCCTGTGGATGGAAAAGGGACAGTTTTCATGAGATCCAGGCACCTAGACCTACCTGGGCACCTGGTTCCATTAGTGAGTCAGCATGGTGCTTTTCAGGTGGACACAAGCCCAGATGGACAGACAAGCCAACTCAGAATCCCCACAACTACTGCAGTTCCATAGCATCTAAAAAAATGTTAAGTGTCCCCAGGTAATACTTGTGCCAACACACCATCCAGCCAGTCACCATCCCTTTTAAAGCTTGAAAAAAATCCCTATAAATGCAGAATGGCATCTCAAATGGTGCCCTCTGTAGGTGTCTGATCCTTAAAATATTTGACAGTTTGAGAAAATTCTTCTGTTTCTGGAACACTGAAAAGTAGTAGTTTGAGGAATTTTTCAGTTATCTTTTCCTTATACATGGATAGGGGGGTTCAGTGAGGTTAGCTTAGAAATTATCAATTAACTGGTTTTGTACTTGGAGTTTCTCTCTGTATATATGTACAAACACATATATATTATTGCAGAATATATAGCTGTAATGTATTTAATTTGTATTTTTATTTTCTGTCTTACATTCTATATGCCTCTGGGATATGCAAGAGCCAATTGAAAAGCTGTAAGATTAAGGCCAGTTTTAATCACTGGCAGCTGTAGTTACATAAAAGATACTCTGAACAGGTCTGTATAATTATATCAGAACCCATTTTAGTCTTTTCCCTCCTCCCAGTAAACAATACCATTACTATAATGGCAGTAGAAGAGTAGCATGATTATCTAGACTTTAACCACTAGGAAATAAACCCATTACAGCCAGCAGCTGGTAGTCTCACTATCAAGGTAGTAAGTGATAATGATTATTGCTGTGACCCCTGGTGCCAGGGCTTCACTTATGCTCATGGGAGGGCACAAGCGTGTACATTTAATTACAAAAGGCTAGGGATATTACACAGATCTTGTAGCACAGGATCAAACATGATTTATTCACTAAACAAAAAGTGCTGTTGATACAGAGTTCAAGGAAGGGGAAGTTCCAGATGAGGGTTTACAGGACCAAAAAGAAAAAGGGAGTTTTAATACACTATCAATTTGTTCTCTGTTTCTTAAGTCACTTCTTCACAGAAATGGCACACCCGATCAACCAACTTCTGGATCTACAGCATTGCATTTTAATGAGCTAATTTGTAAGTTGATTTTAATGAGTTCATTTAAATTCCTGTGCTGAAGATTAACCTCTGCAGGTACAGTTCTTTTACTGCTGTTTTATAATACAAGGCTTTTAACAGAGCAATTGGTTTCTTGCTCTTCAGGGATTTACTTGCAAAGTGATATATCAAACTACAGTTATATCTTGAGGGGGATGCACTTGCTTCAGCACCTCTATACAATATATTTCCACTACTCTCTCCAAGAAGGCCAGTGCAGCTGCACGAGCTGTGACAATCAGCAACAAAACTCTGGTGCTATCCTTGAGCTCAAATTTTCATGCATTGAGCTAGTGGGATCTGCAGACTGTGTCTCAGGTTTGAGGAATGAGATTTGCTACACTAGGGCAGTTTTCCTTTATCTGTTTATTGTGCCTTAATAAGCAGCACCAGTTTTGCAGAATTTCTGCACAAGGTTTTTTAGTGCAAGTCAGAACCATGATTATTTTTAAAACTGAGCATACTACATTCTGCAGGAAGATACTATCTGTGATTAGGGACAGTTCTTGTTAGCAGAGCATGTGCAGGACTTTCACAATCAAACGCTAAAAATAACCGTCAAACACTAAAAATAACCGTTGTGTGTGGCCAGTCAGGAGGATCACATTTTACAAGCCATAGTGTCACTGGAACCTGTGAAAGACTTAAAGTGGCACTACTGCAGTCCTTCTAGAGAGATAATCTGCTTAGATTTAGAAACCCCAGCACTGGAGGATCCAGCTACATTTGTTGTTGGGCTGGTTAGTTACTCTTGTTAACCGTTTCCTATATCTGACGTGCAATTAGCCAGCTTCAGCTGCTGCACACCAGCCTGCTGGCTTAAAAAGCTATCTGCAACCAGATACCTGCATTTAAGTAGCTGTTGCATCCAGTGTTCTGGTAAACAGCACTGCTGTGCAAGATTCAAGTTTGCTTTCTGCAAAACCAGGTTGATTTGACTGGGGAGGGATAGGGCAGGGGAGTAGTGTGAAAAAATGGCCATGATACTAACTGCTAGGACATCAGGCCTTCAATTCTAGATTGCTGCTTTGACTCTAAAACTGACTCATGTCCTCCAGTTGCATGGACATAAATACAATGCATAGAGCCAAAGGTGTGACCTCAAAGTAGTGTGAAAAACAAACCAATGCCACACCTTCCAGTTTAAAAATCTCAGTTCACTGAAGGGGCTTCCCAAACTGGACTTGAAGAATATGTACTCTAGGCTTCAGGTTATAAAACTGAAACTTTCCCAAGATATGGAATAAGAGCCCACAGCAGCAGTTCTTACAGTACATGCTGACATTCCTGATGCACAACACTGTAAGTCACCTGCCAGAGAGCAGTAACAGACATAAAAGGCAAGTTCTTATATTAATCTGTCATATTAAGATCTTGAGTATATTCACTATCAGTTGAAACTCATTCTTCTGGCTAGATGCTTTTGGCCCACTACAAATGAAAGAATCCCCTGCTATCAGAGAGAGGATGCCAGCAAAAAGATACAATCTGTATCGTATAAAAAATATCCTATCTACAGCAAGATAGAAGTGCTCTCCCATGCTGTATCACCATCTCAAACACCCACCTTTCCTTTCAGCTATCTGCCACACATACCATGCTCCAAGACAAGGTCCTGGTCTCTAGCAAAACAGAAACGGGTGATTCATAGAAGGAAGAGAAGCTTTAGTAACACCCCCAAACAACCTGCACTGCCATTCTGGCTGCACCCACGCACACAGTAACGTTCCCCTGCAGACAGGGCAAGATGTACAGCTGCAATGTCTCACACATCACCTCTGAATTGTGAACCATGTTTGAGAGTTAATAGTGATAGTTTGAAATCAGTAAGCAGCTGCCATAGAGCAAGCTGAGGTAAAATCCTAGTATGAATAAAGGAATTAAAGCAACTGCCCACAACAGAAGGAAGAATTTGGGTGACCCAGGTTTTACCTGCCACTTAACTTCACACTCTTTAATAGTCTCCCTGACAACTGCTGAAAAGGCAACAGGAAACTCAGCAGAAATATCCATCACACTTTGTCCCTGTGCTGCAATTCAAGTTCACCCTTTTAACCAGGCAGCATCTATGCACACTTCAGTCACTAGCAGCATAAAGCTGTGCACAGTGATTCGGTTTGGGCTCTGAAACTCATATCCCATCTGCTCATCACAGTGCAGAAAGCATGGCCCAGAGAACACAGTGCCAGGTTCTCCTCAGCCCTTGCACTACAAAGAATAGTAGGAGCTTAGGGTTAGAAGCATGGAGGTTACATTTGTTGTGTGTTTAAGCTGTGTTGCTGAAGATGTTTTGCTCTGCTTTGCACATGTGTCTACTCTGGGTGGTTTTCCTTGTGTTTAAAAGAGAGAGAAAAAAAAAAAAAGCATACTTGAAGTCTAATTCACAACACTTCAGCAAATTGCCACTAATCCTTTCCAGACAATTCTTCAAATGAATGTTCTGCAAATGCCTCCTCACAGCATGCAAAGATTTAGATATGCTGGAACTGGCTCCACAAAGGATGCTCTCCAACAAGAGGAATTTAAGCACCGATACCAGTTCAATTTGCCGCTTTTTGATTTTAATATAAAAATAAATACTTCCTGCAAGGAAAGGTTCAGCTTTCATCACCAGAACTCTCACCCTCGTAAAGACTTTACAGGCTAAACGAACTCACCGATAAACACTTTTCCCAAGTACTCCATACTTCTTGGCTTACACAGGTTCTGGAGAATGAAAGAACAGCCTGTGCTGACATCTGGTGGCTTTCTCTGCAGGAAAAGACAGTTCATGGCACTAGGTCCCACCTATTTATTTATTTTATATTTATTTATTTAGTCTCTCTCCCCTCCACCCCATTCCTGATGTAACTTCTCAATTCCTTCCAAGATACAAAGTAATTATGGTAAAAGCATTTTTGTTTTCACTGACCAGTGCAAAGTACTGTACTATGCAAGCTCTCTTGTAAAAGCAAGAAAGGACCCTTTATTGGACACTAATAGTGCAGAAAAGGTCTCCTCTTTATTTCCAAGCATATTTCTTCACNCACTGGAGGATCCAGCTACATTTGTTGTTGGGCTGGTTAGTTACTCTTGTTAACCGTTTCCTATATCTGACGTGCAATTAGCCAGCTTCAGCTGCTGCACACCAGCCTGCTGGCTTAAAAAGCTATCTGCAACCAGATACCTGCATTTAAGTAGCTGTTGCATCCAGTGTTCTGGTAAACAGCACTGCTGTGCAAGATTCAAGTTTGCTTTCTGCAAAACCAGGTTGATTTGACTGGGGAGGGATAGGGCAGGGGAGTAGTGTGAAAAAATGGCCATGATACTAACTGCTAGGACATCAGGCCTTCAATTCTAGATTGCTGCTTTGACTCTAAAACTGACTCATGTCCTCCAGTTGCATGGACATAAATACAATGCATAGAGCCAAAGGTGTGACCTCAAAGTAGTGTGAAAAACAAACCAATGCCACACCTTCCAGTTTAAAAATCTCAGTTCACTGAAGGGGCTTCCCAAACTGGACTTGAAGAATATGTACTCTAGGCTTCAGGTTATAAAACTGAAACTTTCCCAAGATATGGAATAAGAGCCCACAGCAGCAGTTCTTACAGTACATGCTGACATTCCTGATGCACAACACTGTAAGTCACCTGCCAGAGAGCAGTAACAGACATAAAAGGCAAGTTCTTATATTAATCTGTCATATTAAGATCTTGAGTATATTCACTATCAGTTGAAACTCATTCTTCTGGCTAGATGCTTTTGGCCCACTACAAATGAAAGAATCCCCTGCTATCAGAGAGAGGATGCCAGCAAAAAGATACAATCTGTATCGTATAAAAAATATCCTATCTACAGCAAGATAGAAGTGCTCTCCCATGCTGTATCACCATCTCAAACACCCACCTTTCCTTTCAGCTATCTGCCACACATACCATGCTCCAAGACAAGGTCCTGGTCTCTAGCAAAACAGAAACGGGTGATTCATAGAAGGAAGAGAAGCTTTAGTAACACCCCCAAACAACCTGCACTGCCATTCTGGCTGCACCCACGCACACAGTAACGTTCCCCTGCAGACAGGGCAAGATGTACAGCTGCAATGTCTCACACATCACCTCTGAATTGTGAACCATGTTTGAGAGTTAATAGTGATAGTTTGAAATCAGTAAGCAGCTGCCATAGAGCAAGCTGAGGTAAAATCCTAGTATGAATAAAGGAATTAAAGCAACTGCCCACAACAGAAGGAAGAATTTGGGTGACCCAGGTTTTACCTGCCACTTAACTTCACACTCTTTAATAGTCTCCCTGACAACTGCTGAAAAGGCAACAGGAAACTCAGCAGAAATATCCATCACACTTTGTCCCTGTGCTGCAATTCAAGTTCACCCTTTTAACCAGGCAGCATCTATGCACACTTCAGTCACTAGCAGCATAAAGCTGTGCACAGTGATTCGGTTTGGGCTCTGAAACTCATATCCCATCTGCTCATCACAGTGCAGAAAGCATGGCCCAGAGAACACAGTGCCAGGTTCTCCTCAGCCCTTGCACTACAAAGAATAGTAGGAGCTTAGGGTTAGAAGCATGGAGGTTACATTTGTTGTGTGTTTAAGCTGTGTTGCTGAAGATGTTTTGCTCTGCTTTGCACATGTGTCTACTCTGGGTGGTTTTCCTTGTGTTTAAAAGAGAGAGAAAAAAAAAAAAAGCATACTTGAAGTCTAATTCACAACACTTCAGCAAATTGCCACTAATCCTTTCCAGACAATTCTTCAAATGAATGTTCTGCAAATGCCTCCTCACAGCATGCAAAGATTTAGATATGCTGGAACTGGCTCCACAAAGGATGCTCTCCAACAAGAGGAATTTAAGCACCGATACCAGTTCAATTTGCCGCTTTTTGATTTTAATATAAAAATAAATACTTCCTGCAAGGAAAGGTTCAGCTTTCATCACCAGAACTCTCACCCTCGTAAAGACTTTACAGGCTAAACGAACTCACCGATAAACACTTTTCCCAAGTACTCCATACTTCTTGGCTTACACAGGTTCTGGAGAATGAAAGAACAGCCTGTGCTGACATCTGGTGGCTTTCTCTGCAGGAAAAGACAGTTCATGGCACTAGGTCCCACCTATTTATTTATTTTATATTTATTTATTTAGTCTCTCTCCCCTCCACCCCATTCCTGATGTAACTTCTCAATTCCTTCCAAGATACAAAGTAATTATGGTAAAAGCATTTTTGTTTTCACTGACCAGTGCAAAGTACTGTACTATGCAAGCTCTCTTGTAAAAGCAAGAAAGGACCCTTTATTGGACACTAATAGTGCAGAAAAGGTCTCCTCTTTATTTCCAAGCATATTTCTTCACAAATAAATAATTTATTTTTTTTTTAAAGAGTACATTCACCACAACAGGAAATGCTGCTATTATATCAGATGAGGTGCAAACCTAACCATAAAAGCACTGCAAATCAACAGAGGTGGCAGGAATAAGTTACTGGGAAAACACACAAAGGTGTGCCTGTTTCTCTAACTCAACAGGAAGGTAGGTAGCAGAGAAATGCCAATGTCTTGATAATACGAAAAGTTTCAAAGTTGTTTACTGGGAATCATTGCTGGACTCATTATTCATTTGCAAATCTGTGCCAAGTAGTACTATGAATAGGAAGCCATGGAAGGAGGATCAGGTGCCAACCAGGAAGACTGAACTCAGTCCAAACTGTTCAATAAACAAAAGCATGCACTTGCCTTAAGCATTTGTAATGCTTCCAGACAGCTGCTGTTGCTCTGAGGCCAGGATCCTATCAGGCACAAGATCAAGAATGAGTATCAGACATTCTGGTTTTTATTCTTGATCACTGGATACTCAGGACTTCTGTGGCTATTCACTTCCAAGGACAGGACCCACAGATGTCTCACCATGCCTGTGGTAACTCTTGGACTATTACTGGCAAACTCTTAAGTAAATGATCTGTCAAGGGATGTGCTGAATAATCCCAGGGAGTGAAAGAGAAACACCACATCTTATATCAGTAAGGCAGTTCCCCAACTGTAACGGTGGTGCATACTGGATCTTTGAGGATTCCTTTGTGCCATTGGTAACTGTCTACATTTAACTCAGCTATCCATGTCAGCAGTTTTCTTAGGTCTTGTTTCTTCAAGAGGCAGCATAATTATCTCTGGACAGAAAAATGCACAAAGTCTGTTGCATGCATAAAGTATAACATGATAAACATAACCAAAAAAACAAGATGCCTATTCCAGCAGTTTATGAGTTCAATTCCAAAACTTATTAAAAGGCACAAATTTCATACCTTTAGTGCTATAAAAAGCAGCACCAGTCCAGTATTCCTGAGCCGAGTGTTGTACATTAAAGATTTTGCATGTTTACTGTTACACTGCTGCCTCCTTTTCAAGGCAGTATCTTTCTGAATTTCTTCTCCTTGAGCACCTATTCTTCCACACCTCTTAACCAAAACTCCAGTCTCTCTGAAGTTATTTTTTTCTCCAAGAAACAACCAAGACCCACACATACTCCCAGATTCCCTGTTATAGTGTTATAACCCAGAAGTCATATCTTATTTCAGTGTCCATTCCTGATGATGCTCTTTCCTTTAATTAAAATAAAATAAAAAGGCTGGAGAAAGGCACCAAGGACATCATACTGAAATAATGAATCCATATTAAACCCATGATGTCCAAGAACACTAACAAAGCTAAGACCCCCTATACATTATGGAGAAGCCACCTCTGATTAGCAATAATTTTAAATTGATGCAGTTCATGACCTCTGCCAAAATAACCAACCATGGTACCAACTCTGTAGGTGGTTTCCTTCAACAGAAGGAGGATTTCATAATAACACGGGCAAAGACCTCCCAGTCTTTAGTAGTTCATTAGTTCACAGATTTCATTCAGTACCCAACAACCTGGAATCAAACTATACTGTGTCCCACTGAAAAATGTTGGAGCAGCATCTATCTTAAGTTCTCAGTTGTTACCTGTGGGTTTGCAGGGTTTATTTGA
>VYZU01068390.1:13379-57635 GCA_013401355.1 Ceyx cyanopectus | reverse complement strand
AAATTAACATAATCAATGGTGGTTTATTTTCATTAAAATCAAGTAGAAAAACATTTTCAATATAGGCAAGTTCTGCTACAATATTCAGTAGCTTACCTACCATGTAATATTGTAAATATTGTAATAGATATACTTTACATTGCACTACAGTAAATCTTTGTTTTTCAATCAATGTTTGCTGTATGTGAAAGGAAAAAGTACAAGGCTATCTTGTTCAATGAATAACATGGTAATTTTTTTTTTCTTTCAGAAAGCTATGTTCCAAGAGATACTATTGCTGAAACATCATGAAGTTATCAGGCAACAGTGGGACTATAATAAACTTTAAAACAATACTCCTATTTTAATGCTGATTTTTGGTACATTCTCCTCATTAACTTGAAGCTCTTATAAGAAGTCTCTGCCTTTGAAATTTTACTTCACCTGTGATGAATGATTACTATTCCAGAATGTTGGGGCTACAGCTATGAAGGGGATCCAAGCACTAAATTCCAACGTGTGAGTACCCCTGTCATTGATAGAATATCCACTTTACCCTTTGTTACCTAGACACAAAGGCTAGTTAAGTAAATGAGTGCATTCACCTTTGCTCCAGGTGTGGTCACTTCATGAAGCCTGGGGCTGCATCTCCCAGGGGAGTGCTGTTTCGTTTGGTACATTCAGAATCAGTCTTTCCCTGTCTGTCAGGGGTACAGGAGCCAGCAGCGTGTTGGGGTGAGCACAGGCACCACGGCTGAGATGAGGGGACAGTTCAGAGTGTGAAGGGAGCCCACTGCCCAGCTCAGGGCTGTGTCTGCCCCAGAAGCCCAGCGCTGAGAGCATGGCATCTAAGACCCTCTGTGAGCCTGGGCTCAGACTCAGCCACGGGCTGGCACTTTAACTTGTTATTCTCAACATGGCTTTTGTTATTACCAAGTGAAGGAATTATTCTCTAGTATCTTACACACCTACAGCAGCTGGTAATCAACATATAACTGGAAGAGACGTGTCATTCTGGTTCTGCTCAGGAATGTACTTTTACACTGAATGCACCATGCTAAGCAAGATAAAATTCTAAAAATCTGAACAAATAAAGCAAAATTCTAAAATGCTAATTAATCTGTGGCAATAGAAATAATTACCTTTCTAACTTGCCTGTTACAGAACAGCGCTGATGCAGCTAGGTTTGGGAATGGCTGAGGAGATATGGAAACATACAAGAATTACACAGGATATGGAAGTTCAACAAGGATAAGTGTAGAGCCCTATACCTGGGGAGGAACAGCACCATGTACCAGTACAGGGCAGGGTTGGAAAGCTGGAAAGCAGCTCCTTGGCATCCTGGTGGACAGTAAGTTCTCCATGGGACAGCAATGGGCCCTTGTGGCCAGGAAGGACAATGGCCTCCTGGGGTGGATAAAGAAGAGTGTGGCCAGCAGGCTGAGGGAAGTTCTCCTCACCCTCTGCTCTGCACTGGTGAGACCACATCTGGAGTGTTTGTCCAGTTATGGGCTCCCCAGTTCAAGAGGGACAGGGTAATACTGGAGATTGTCCAACACAGGCTACGAGGATGATGAAAGGACTGGAACATCTCTCTTGTGAGGAAAGGCTGAGAGCTTTTAGCTCTCTTTAGCCTGGAGAAGAGAAGCCTGAGAGGGGATCTGATCAACGTTTACAAATCTCTGCAGGGTGGGGGTCAAGGAGATGGGGATAGTCTCTTGTCAGTGGTGCCCTGGGACAGGACAAGGGGCAATGGTCACAAACTGGAACATAGGAAGTTTCACCTCAACATGAGGAGGAACTTCTTCAATCTGAGGGTGACAGAGCCTGGCACAGGCTGCCCAGAGAGGTTGTGGAGTCTCCTTCTCTGCAGACTTTCAAGCCCACCTGGATCTGTTCCTGTGTGGGCTGCCCTGGGTGATCCTGCTCTGGCAGGGGGGTTGGACTCAGTGATCTCCAGAGGTCCCTTCCAACCTCTATCATTCTATGGTTCTGTGAGAACAGGGCTAGCATATATATAATAGGAGATAGGTATGCATCTATAGACAGATATACACACATACATCTCCAATCTTCCTCTCTAGAGCAGAATGACTTATGTCTTATCATCTGGCAGCAAACAACTGTATTTCATTTATAACTGTGTAACAGGCCTTTCTCCATTAATAGCCTGTCAACTTCCTTTTTTTATGGACTTTTAGCTGCTTGTTTCAGCTCACTGCCTAAAGCAATACTTGCATTATACATAAGGAAACAAACCAATAACAAAACAATCATTAGGCTTAGAAAATGGTAACTGAAAGCCGTGTACTGCTAGACAAGATCATAACCATAGATAAGGGCAAAGAGTTGTTCACAATTATCTTTTTTCTCCCGTAAGCCTTTCAAGAAGGTGTCTCCTGTATTTGATTCGATACTAAATATGAAGAAAAGATAACTGTACCTGAGAAATAATTGGTCTTTAAATATGTTTTCCAGTGAATGGACTTGCGTGCCTGTGTATTCCTCTTTGCTGGACTGGGCTCATGTACTGAAATTTCTATTTTTCAGT
The DNA here is from genome assembly GCA_013401355.1 of Ceyx cyanopectus. Lineage (NCBI taxonomy): Eukaryota > Metazoa > Chordata > Aves > Coraciiformes > Alcedinidae > Ceyx > Ceyx cyanopectus. Next base: position 55,105 of record VYZU01068390.1, on the reverse strand, counting down.
CTTTCCTTCTGGAAGAGGCATTGTTTCGTCTGCTGATGATATTCCCTGAGTGTAACATAAAGAGACTCTTACTTTATTTCTTTGGTTTTAAGCATCTTGGCAATTTAATAATTTTATTTGAAATATACTGTGATAAGGTTGCCTGATACCAGGTGACTTTATTGGGCAAACTGTGCCATGGGAGTCTAATGCTGACCACATTTCCACTCACTAACCACGAAGAGGATTGCCTATGGTGCTTATTGCCATCACAAACAAGTTGCTTCCTCATTCCCCTTTGACAGTCAGTGATTATATGGAATGAAATCATTTTTTGGTCTTGAAGGTCCCCAGAATTTTGGGCATGAATTTTCCCATCTTCTTGTCTTTGGCATCTGTGTCATACTCCTCTTCGCTTTGACTTGTATGCTCATCCTTTTTGCAGAAGACCTCAAACCTGCTGTAGACTCGCTTCTCCTTCCGCATGTTCTCCATTTTTTTCAGAAGGGTGTCTCTGTCCTCTGATGGTTGCCTCTGCAGATTTCGTTTCTGGCTCCCAAAACTCTCTGACCTGTGGATGTTACAGCTTCTCTCCTTCTCACCCTTCCTTTCCAAGCTTGTAGTTGACTTAGAAAGATCAGGATTACTAGTGGATGGTAGTTGCTTGGCCAGTTCAGCTCTGTTCTTCTGACTGTTTGCAGAGATTTGTTCCAAAATCACCTTGGTATCATCACGGAGGTTACTGCTGTACAGGATGTTAGCTGTGGATGAAGGAAACCTTCCCTGTGTTGGCTGGCTGCTTTTGGGAGGAGGTGGTGTTGCATATTTATGGGGTTTTTCTTCCTCCATTGTTTCCTGACAGTCCCCTATGGAAGATCGTTTGAGAACCATGGCCTGCTTGTCAGATTTACCACTCTCAGAAGTGGGCTCCTCCTCCAATTTTTTTTCACCTTTTGGGTTCAAAAGCTGCTTCAGACGCAGTGACCCTTTTCTTAAAAATTCCATTGGATTTTGTTCTTGTTTTGAACAGTCTTCCTCAGATTTATTGAGAGAACTGTCAGATCCTTGACTTCTAGGTAAGTTTTCAAGAACTGATGTGGTATTTGTCCTAATCTGTGGTTTCTTCAGTTCTGTATTGACTAATTTTTGAGTGTCTTCTTTGAATGTCACTCTTTCCTTCTTCTCTGGAAGAGATAATTTCTGAGTGTCTCCTACAAATATAAGACTCTCCTTCTCTGGAAGAGCGGGTTTATTTTCTATGGGGTAAAACCGAGATGATAATTTGTCCACCTTAGTGCTAATATGTGCTAGGGGATCTTTACTCAATGTGTCAACAAGATGGGGGGGAGACGAGGCCATTCCAAATGGTCTGTCCACCTCTCCATGCATTTTGTAAGTGCTGCAGGAGTCTTTCGAGTCTAGCACTCTGCTCTCAAGAATCTTATATTGCACGGATTTGGTACATTTCTTCTCTGTGTTCTGTGATTCTTCCTGTAGGTAACTGGAAACGGCTTTGGTATGAGTGACTGTGGCTCGCTCTGTGTCTTTGCCCACAGCTTTGTATTTCTCTAGAAGTTCTGCCACTTTAGATGAGGCAGCTGTCTTTATAGTTTCATTGTCTTTTGTCAGCTCACTGGACATTTGATCTTTTTGGATCATCTGAACCTTTTCTATTGTGGTGTTAGGATGGTCTAGCTTGGCAGCACTGAAAATCAGAGAGGACCTGAGTCTTGAGCTCCTCTGGATCAAAGGATTTATTCTGGATCTAAAGGCATCTTGTTTCATTATAGGGGTTTCTTCACCTGCTCTATCGGGATCTGCAAATTCTTTGGCACTTTCAATTCCCATTGACTTGCTATTAAAAGACATAGGGGACTTGAAGGCTGGGATGAGGTCAGTGGGGTGCTTTGTGAGGTTATCCCCAAGAACATCATTATATGCCTCTGATTCCATAGGCATTGGAAGACCTTCTTCTGGTTCAGACTGGTATGCACTAAGGTATGAAGAAATCCTCCAGTTACGTAAACCGGTTCTGTTTTCCTGTGTGTTCTTGTCTTCTTCTTGGTCCTCATCTTTGTCTTGTAAGAACAGGCGTTGTTCTAGGCTTTGTTTCTGTGTAGGAGATGTCTGGCAAATAAATTTCTGTCCTATATTCTGCCTTCTTAACATTATTCCCATTGGGCTGTTGCCTGCTGTATTTAGCTGGTCAGAGCCATGTCTCACTTCCCTGGAGGAATTTGAAGGCACATAATCCAGCCTTAAGGGGAAACCCTCCTGTGGAAAATTGGATTCGAGTTCAGGGTATCTGGGTCCCTCTCCATAGTCTTCCAGTTCATTGAATCCTGGCCTACCACCTCGGATTCTCTCAAAGAGTCCCTGAGGTCTGCCAGAAAGATGGGGATGTTCAAACTGGTACTGGTAGAACTGATCCTTCTGAAAATGACTAGACTGGATTTTAAATTCATCCATATTGTTCATGAACATCTGCCTGGCATATTGTTTAGAAGAAGCAAAATTCTCAAATGTTCCTTCTGCAAAACTGTGTCTCTTAAAAGCATCCAGCTCCAACTGCTTGGAACGGAGAAAACCCCTGACGGGATCCATCTGAGAGTTCTCCATTTCTACCTTTTTATACATGCGCATGGCCGAGCCCTCCACGGTGTGGCGCAGCAGGTCGTCCCGCCTGAAGTTGGACAGGAAGTACCTGTCCGGATCAACTCGGTCCATAAAGGGGGGAAAAAGACTGTCATCCCTCTGGAACATCAGGGGTGCTTTTTTGGGAAAGAAAGGCATGTTACTGCCAAAAGGAGTCACAGCGAATGTGTTCTCTGCCTTCGCCAAGACGTTGGCTGGAGGAATGAGAGGCTCTGACTGTGCGAACAGAATGCGGAACTCTTCGTCGAAGCTGGCGACCAGCTCCCCCTGGAAGATGTGTGCAATGCTTCTGTGGATCTTCTCAAAAGACCACATGAAACTACAAAGGGAAACAGAAGCAGCGAGAGTATTTCAGCATCAAGTATCTCAATTGTAAAGCTTTACATTAAACCACTCGCTTGCCTGAAGAAAACTCTCCTGCTCAGGCAGCTGTTCTTCACACAGTACTGCTCCCAAGCCTCACAGTTTTAATTGATCTGGGGATTTAACAAGACAATAAATGACTTCTGTTCTAAAAAAGGCAGCAGTAGCAACAGCAAGAGACTGAGCTGATAATAATCCTTATATGAAGTAGACATTCCTGCACTTAACTTTGGGTAGTAATAGGGTTTTGTAACTAAAATCTCATGCCCAGCTTTAAAAAGAATGCAAAAGGATAAAATGGGGGACAACAGCAAGTCAGCCTTGCCTTAGTCTGAGGGAAAATTGTGGAGCAAATCTTCCTGAAATCCATTTCCAGGCATAGGAGTAACAGAAAAGACACTGGGATCAGACAACAGGCATTTACCAAGGGCAAACCATGCCTGACTCAGTCTGACTGCCCTCTGAAGAAAAGCTGGCTGCATGGACAAGGGGACACCAGAAGATGATGTTTTTCCTGATTGTAGCAAAGATTTCCACATGGCCTTTATATAAGTATCATGTTGCCAAACTGGAATGCTGCAGACTGAGTGTGGCACACAGTTAACAGTTGGACCATAAGGTTGAACAGGTTGTGGTCGGGGATTTGAAGTCTGACTGATGGACAGTTACAAGTGGTGTTCCCTAGGGGTCAGAACATGGGGGAATCATCTTTAATGCTTCCACTAATGACCTGGACAACAGGATGCTGTGCACCCTCAGCAAGCTTGCAGACGACACCAGAATGGGGGGTCGTGCAGTTGATGTGCCAGACAGGGGGACCTCAGCAGGCTGGAGAAATATTCTGACAGGAACTTCATTAACTTCTGCGAAGGCAAATGCAGAATCTTGCACCTGGGATGGAACAACCCAATGCACCAATACAGGCTATCTTGGTGACCATCTAGAAAGCAGCTTGGCTGAAAATTACTTGTGTGTTCTGTCAGGCAAAAAGACAGCGGGCCCTTTGCAATGTTGGCTCAACCAATGGGATGCGGTAGTAGTAGTGCAGCACACAGGTCAAGGGAAGGGACTACCCCCCACCCAGTCAGCACTCTTGTGACACTGCATCTGGAGAACTGAGTCCAGTTCACAGAATCACAGAACAGACAGATGAGGTTGAAAGTGACCTCCAGAGGTCACCCTATTCTATGATTCTATGTAGGAAGGAGGAAGATGTTGGGCATTATGGCATTTGTCTTGCCAAGTCAAGCCCTGCTTTCCTGGAAATGGCTAGATACCTGCTCACCAATGGGAGCTAGGAATAGATGCCTCATTTTGCTTTGCTTGTGAGTGCAGCTTTGCTTTAGCTATTCAACTCTTTATCTCAGCCCATTACTTAACATTTTCCCTTTGGATTCTCTTCCACATCCTGCTGGGATGAGTGAGTGAACAACTCTTGTGGGGCTGAACTGCCTACAGGGCTTAGCCCACACCACTGTGTAATTACTGTATCGTTTACGCTCTTGATGAGAAGGAAGCTTGGCTTGGGGTGTCTAGGCTTGAGGGCTTGTTTAGTTGGTGTACCTACCTCAGTTGCAAAATGGTGTCTTTTTCCTTAAAATTGCTGCTCGGTGTCCTTCACTGAGAAAGACTTTTGCCCCTGCTGTTCAACTGGAAGTGCTGAAGCACTGCTTTACCAGTGTCACTCTCAATGGAACTGGGACAAGTAACATTGCAGGGCTTCTCACCTGTAGTTGCCACTCAGCACCACCATGCAGTCCACCAAGAGGAATTTCTCTTTCACGTGGCCTTTGAAGGACATCCCTGTGCGGCAGTAGTAGGTTGGGCCAGAAACTGTTCTCACCCTTAGGAACTGCAAACCAGACAAGGCACTGACTCAGTTGGAAGCTGTTACTTCTCCCTGCCCCTCCTTCTTCCCCATGATCTTCTAATGTCCACCCTACCAACATTTTTATACTTCAGCTCTCGCAATTCTGTCTGCACACACAAGGGATTACAAACAGGATAAGCTAAGTGCCCTCAGCCTTGTCCTGTTGTGCCAGCTCTCCCAGCTTTCTTATATTTCAGTAGGCTCTGGCCCATTTTCCCCTTTGTCAGGTGTTTGCTGCATAACAGCCCCCTGTGTCCCAGGACGTATTCCCCTCAGGATGCAAATTAGGGGAGGGCAGGTCTATGGTTTCTCACCTCCACATAGTTCAGATTGACTCTGCATTTAGCAGCTGTGTCCAGGAAAAGTTGAGAGTTCATTTCATCCAGCAAGATGTACACAGGCACTCTGCGAGCAGCAGCATCCAGTACCTCAAACAGCAGATCCACATCAGTGAAAACATCCATCACTATGGCTACCACCTAGGAAAAGAATGATGAAAGACATCATCAGTCTGTGCTTGCTTATACCCTGACTGCTCACAGTCCCCAGCACCTCACCTTCCAAAGCTGCACTGCTGCACCATCTCCATTTCAATCTCCTTTTCAAGCAGGACCCTTCCCACCTAAAGGTTCCTTCAAACATTATGGGACCCGGAACTGGAAACAGAATTTCTATCTAGAGTGCATATTCTGTCTGTGAGGGTGAGGGGAAAACCTCACTGCTACTGACCGTTCCCTTACTCATTCATCCAGTAGTTTTTGGTGACCTAAACACACTGGAAGGTTGTATTGAGCTGCTCAGCCACTCTCTGCTGAGCCCTCCAACACATCCATGGCCATTTTCATATAACTTCTTGGCTAATGTTCAGTCAGACACCATATAGCTGAATCTACATGCTGATAATATGGGAAGTAGCTTCAAAGATCTATCACAGAATCACAGAATCACAGAAATTAGGGGCTGGAAGGGACCTAGAAGATCATCTAGTCCAACCCCCCTGCCTGAGCAGGATCACCTAGACCAAGTCTCTCAGGAACAGATCCAGGCGGGTCTTAAGTGTCTCCAGAGATGGAGACTCCACAACCCCCCTGGGCAGCCTGTTCCAGAGCTCTGGNTGGACTCTCTCCAGCAAATCTCTATCTTTTCTGAACTGGGGTGTCCAAAACTGGACAAGTTCTTTCTTGTGTTGACCCTAAACCTCTTGTGCTCTAGCTTGCACCCATTGCCTCTCGTACTGTTACATTTTTAGTTTTGGTTTGTTGGTTTTTTTTTTTTAATAAATGACTTGCACTCATCAGAGACACACAGAGAGCAATCTTCACAGTATATTCTAACCAGTTAATTAAAGAATAAACTCAGGCTTATTGCTAGTGCTTATGTCAATTAATATAAGTAACCTCTTTACAGCTCAGAGATGTTACCCGCATCATACCATATGCTCATTAACAACATCAGACAAGATTGCACATTTTACTCTTCCCAGAGCTACCCAGTGAAAAGACAAGACACAAGACACCAATTGAAATGTAGGAAACTCCAGTTAAACATAGAAAAAACCTTCTTTGCTGTACGGTGGATTGAACACTGGAACAGGCTGTCCAGAAAGGCTGTGGACTACACTATCTTCAGAGGTTCCTTTCAACCTCAAGTATTCTGTGAACTCTTGCTGTATTTTAGCCTCAAACAGGTTTCCACGAGGCCAGGAGCAAAGCCCAGCTTTAACACAATAAACAGTAGTTTTAGAACCCTCTGTCGGGTCCTGGGAGCAAAGTTAAGGAAATTACCCAAGCACCAGATGCATTTGGATCCGCCTTTTTGCACAAATAGAGTTTTATCTCTGCTCCTGCTGCACTCTTTGTTGTCTCACCTGTTGAGCTGCTCGAATCATTCTGCGAGCTTCCTCCTTAATGCTGGGATTGTCCGGGGGTGGTGGCTGCACGAGGGTTGTCACCTCTGTTCCTCTGAACCCAAAGACCATTGGCCAGCCCAGATCAAGCTCAGGGACAGCAAGGTCTGAGTTCATGGGCCAGTAAGTGCCAGAGGATCCATCCATGTCATTGTCACCTGCAGTATCTGTGCTACCTTCCTGATTGGCATACTGGGGTTGCTGGAGATTCTGTATGATGTGATCCACCTCTGAGTTGCAAAGAAAATCAGGGGCTGCTTCCTCTGCCAGGAAACGTTGGTAACTTTCTTTGCCCTCTTCAGTAAGCACATCCAGAGCTAGACGGTAATACTCCTTGTAATGGGGGGGAAGATAGTTAGGGTCAAGGGGATTGTCCCCCTGTGAGGAGCTTTGAGATCGACGAGCCATGAGGGGAGGGAGAGCTGTAAAAAAGGAATAACCAACAATGAGAGCAGTTTCACTCCAGTGACATATCCAAATGGTGAGAGTTGGGGGTTCACGGTTCAAAATTCAAAGGGAAGAGACTGAAAGCACACTCAAGTTGGAGAGAGTTCATTCTGAAGGGATGGGGAACCTTAGATTAGACAAAGGCAATAATCACTTAAGCATTACTTTAACACAGTTAAATGATTTCGAACAAAATAAGGAACAAATCAAGTGGGTAGCAATGTGATGAGCAACTGTGATGTATTTAACAGGATGCCCAGCTTTCTTTTTTAGGCTGCCAATTGCTAGGCCTAAATTTGCCTTTTGTTTCAAAGCTACCTTCTTCCCCCAAAGAACAATGCTGCTGGTTATTATCTGTACATTTCCAAATGGTACAAACAATATTTACGGTCTGTCACTAAAGCAAAAACCCTGTGCATATATACAAATGCACCCTCTGAATCTTTACAAACTGAGTGTTGTAACCACCTCAGCATATGAATAGAGGCAGGATATGAGTGAATGCAGGCAAGCAAAAGGGTATCCTGCTGCTCTAACATGGTCAGAAGTCAGACAAGTCTTCATGAGCTCCATGAAGAAATAAAAAAGGGACATGATTGCTTCTTCAGTCTCTTGCTGTTGAGGAAAAAGATGAACTGAAGTGGCTTATACTCAACATTTGCTAATTGTGAGGAACCTACTATTTTAGATTAAACACAAAGTTAATGTGACCCGCTTTTTGGAAGAAGAGCTTGTGCCACAAATATAACTCAATAACTAATATCCTACTGATCTGCAAAGAACTCCAAAGCACTTTGGCTTCTGACCCTCAAATGATATCAGTGCTTGAACATGCTTTTCTTGCGCCCCAGCACCAAACTGCCAACAGAGGCTTCCTCATAATCAAAATCAGTGTGTGGCTGTCCTTGACTACTCATGCAAAGTTACATTAATGGAAGTGAGTACAGAGGGGGAAAGTAGCTGCTATTGCACTGCCATTACTACTCTTATTAACAGCTGTAAGTATAAAGCCAGAATATTTTCAAAACAAAGCCCCCCTGATCTGCACAGCATAGATCAATGCTCCTACCTCAAGCTCCCACGAGTTACTCCTGCTTCAGACTCTAACTCTCAGTAGTGCTGCATGATGCAACAGGAAAAAACATGGTCTTACTATAAAGACAGCAACTGAGCACATGTCCCCGTGTGGAGCATTCCAATAGATTCTCGTCTTTATAGTCTACACATGAAGACTTATTTGCAGTCTAAGTTGCCTATAGATTTATCTTTCTATTCTAAATCCCTCTTTCCTCTGAAAATAAAAAGCAGTCCACTATATATCTCCAGTTTGTTGTGCTCAAGACACCTGTGCACCTGCTCTTAACTGCTTTAGTAGCATTTTAAGGAAATGCACCCAGCATTCCATTTGGTTTTGGGTATGAGACCAACACAGTCACACCCCACAAAGGGGATGAAGGCCACGCAGACCGCTCCTAACACCAGCCTCCTCAGACTGTAATGGTGAGCAAGAGCCCATCATTATAAAACCAAAGCAGCAGCAGCAATGACAATCAAAATGGCAGAGGGAATATAATGCTGATAAATTTGTCATGGTGAAACAACCATGATTTTATATTTTACTGATTAATATAATAATTTCAATACTGTTCAATCAAGGAGAAGGTAGGCCTTTCAAGGAAGCATCAGCTAATGCTAAGCATTATGAGGTAAGGAATAAAGAAAATAACACAGAGAGGGAACTCACAACCCAAATGTACTGTGAACATGAAAGCCTCATGCCTCACATCTTGAAAAAAGCTATTATAAATCTGAGCTATGACTCTTCAGAGAAAACATCTACAGAGTATGAGCACAGGCAGCTAGCTGTCCATTTTCACCTCCAGTACACAAACTAAAAGGGCACAAAATTAAACTAGAAGGTAGTGGGTTCAAATTGAACTCCGGGAAGCACTTTTTTCTTACTTACTGCTTCCCAAAGGGTGTTGTGGGATGGTCAGAGAAAATCCGTACACAGGACAGGCTGGCAGTGCTTGTCAGAGCTCTGCCACCATACCACAGACTGTGGCAGGAAAGGCCTGTGTGGCTTTTACAGTAAGAGGAGTCACTTTAGTTCTCTATGGATTTGTGGGAGTCAGTATATCCGTGAAGAAGCAGGACAAACAGCACCAGTGAAGAAAAGCAAAACGATCCTCGTGTTTCTCGCCAGGCCAGAGGCCACAGGGAGAAGGCAGCTAAGGATGGAGGGACTCCAGGCGGCAGATGGTGCCGGCGGGGGGGGGTCACCGGTCTGGATGTCCGCAGGGTGCCACAGGGAGCGCCCGCTGCCGGAGCCCGGGGTCGGGAGGGAGCCAGGAGGGGGTCGGGTGTCGGCCGCTGCGGGAGCCCCGGGAGCGGGCGGGCAGGGCGGGCCCAGCCCCCGCCGGCAGCGGATGGTCTCCTGACGTCACCTTCACCTGCGAAAACAGGTCCCGAGGGCCGCAGCAAACACCTGAACTGGAGCGCACCGAGCGCCGCAGCGTGAGCAGACTCCGGCTGACTAATGGGGCTGTAAAAGCTGCACCGTCACCCTCTTCGGCTGCCCGGGAGAGCTTAGGGAGGGAGATGTCTCATCCTAATTCAGCCATCTCCTTCTTAGAGGTTATTGCTGAGAAATCAAAACCCTTTATCTCAACCATATGAAGTTTTATCACTTTTACCCTTCCAATTTGTAGAGGGAAAGCAAGCAGCTCTGTGGGGCTTAGATGCTAGCTGGAGTTAAACTACAATGGGTCCCCAGTGCAATAAAGACATGAACCAGTGAGAGCACATCTAGAAGAGATGAAAATGAAAACGGTCCGAGGGCTGGAACACCTCTGCTATGAATAAATGCTAAGAGAGTTGGACTTGTTCAGCTTGGAGAAAAGAAGGCTTAAGGACACCTTTCAGTATTTAACTAGAAGTTTAACTAATCTGATATCCCACTACAATAAGATCACCCACAGAGTGGATGAAAGGAAGGTGGTGGATGTGGCTTTACTGGGCTTTAAGTAAGGCTTCTGATACTGCTGCTCACAGCATCATTCTGGACAAGCTGTCCAATTGTGGGAGCAGGTACCTGGTGAAGAGCTGGCTGGACAGCAGGGCTCAAAGAGTTGTTGTGAATGGGGCTACACCTGGCTGACTAGACGAGGTTGTTGAATTCTCAGCTTGCATGAAGAATGCTGTTACGGGTTCTTTTAATACATGTAAAATTGATATGGTGGATTTGCATTACACCACTTGTAAGCCCTAAAAAGTATGGTTAATTTCTGTGCCCAACTATCTTAGGAACACTGATTATTGGCATCATCCCAATAATCTCTCTCTAGTTTCTCACGTGCTGCTACCTGCTATGAATATATTCCATGCTTTGCATGACAAGAGATGCACAAAATGATTGATACGCTTTCAGTAGTCTTTCAGAGTACTTCCTTGTTAATTTAAGTCAGGGGGAGTTAACTGGAATCTCAAAGGTTATTATCTTTTGTCACTATGGTAGGTGTGAGCTGATCCCAGGTCAATGAATAAACAAAACATTCAAAAAATCACTTGGGTAGCTCCTGGGCAGGAGCTCTGCTGGGAGTGCTAATTCACCATGAGGAACCTGGTTTTTTTCATTCCATGAACTTGCAGTCTTTGCAAATGCACTCCCGCTACTGTCCATCTTGCAGAATTGATCTAGATTCTGCTTTTATTTAATGTTTTGGGTTGCTGGTTTGTTTTTGCTAAGCTACAGCTCCAGAGAATAGCTATCTGCAACTGGCAGAACTCTGAGATACTGGTTCAAATCTGACACTGGTAAACTGCCAAATGCAAGGCTGTCTCTCTAGTTCTGGGTCAAATAATATACTATTTGATAAGTAATTCCCTTACAAATTGCCTGATAATGATAACATACCATTTATGGGTAATAGTGAGGTTTCCTAAGATATAATTGTTTTACTACTGTCTTTTTACATCTATATTAACTAGTTTTGCTTCATTCAAAGCGTGTCTGTTCTCACAGTGCAATGCTGGATTTTGTGGAGTCCCAATTCACATGCCTTAGGGAAGATGAGATATATTTACTAAGTATACAACACTGCCTTGTTATTGTTTGACTCCAGAACGGTGTATTCTGCTTATTTTATAGGGCATTCTGGATGTGTAGTGCTGGGAAAGGCAGCTGAGTGTAAGTACTGTCTCATTCTCTCTAAATTATTTGCAGTTGTCACGCACGAGCTCTGAAAAGAGCAAAATGAAAAAAATATCTGGCATAAGCAGCAAAACTTGGGTGAGAGCTCTGTGAAATGCACAGTTCATGTGGGCCCTTGCTTCCTCAAAACTGGCTGTCAAAGGCTTTCATCAAAATCAGACAGAAATTCTTTGCTCTTATGCCTTGTTTCCTTTAACAGGAGTTGACTGAATACCTTGTCAGATTTCCTCAATCCAGAGTGACAGGAGATCAGGGCACACACCATTCATTATTATTCTTGCATGATGGCTGTATTTTCCTAGATTATGGTGGCATCTGAATTGAAAGAGGAACTCCAAGAAGGGGTTGCCTCCTTGCTTGAAATTCACCTGCAAATCTATTTTCTGCAGCTTCCTTCACCCCAGAAGAAGACAGACATACCTTTGGAAATCTGAACCTCTGTAACTCTTGAAGAAACTAAGTCACAAATCAAAAATATATCAAATGTATATAGAAGTCTGTAACTACTGGTTAATAGTGAACCTTAACTTTTTTATATGCTTGGTTTTTTTATTTAATTAGGAATTTAATTTTATTTTAACTACTAGACAGAGTTTTCAAGATTTTATGACACAAGCTATGGCGAATCTAGTGAAAAATGAAGATCCTGAAAAGAATAGCATGTGGAACCTCCACACTGGCCTCGAGGGTCTTTATAAATGGTAATTGGATATTCTGTAGTCCAGCTGTAGTTCGAGAACTGAACTGTGTATGTTTACAGGAGAAAAGATCATATAAATCCATCATAAATCCACAAAATTCCATAAATCCATCCTGCAATTGTGAACACCTAGTGGCGTATCATCATCCAAAAGGAACCACTGAACATCCTCCCTTCCATTTACATCACAAGAACTGAAAAAAGAAAGGCCCTCAAGACCTTTAATACAAAATATCCACAAACCCTACCATGTATTACCACCAGAAGGGAACATGAAAACTCAGGCACACCACCAGTGTCCTTCATGCCTTCAGCAGCTGTGACTTTATCAGGAGAAGCATCCCAGGAAGGATACTGCCCCTACACCATACAAGAAAGCAAAGGACTCCTGTTATATCCTGCCAATATGACCTGTGAAAAAATTCCAGCCGTTGTTTGAAACATGATTTTATGAGCAGAACACACCCATATGGGACCTGAGAAGTTCTGTAAGACCACTAGAAATACTGGCATATGCCACTACTTACCCTGCTGTCAAAGCCCTATTGTTTTAGAGGAAGATGAAAGAAAAAATCCAGAAGGCCAATTAGGTACCAAGGGGGAAAAAATAATTTCTAATTCCTTCCTAGCACCTAAGCCCTTAAGCCTTGGGTAAATGAAATATAAAGTGCAAACTATAACCAGGGGAACAATTCAGGTGTCTACACACAGGTGTTTAATGTCACTTGGGATGCCCTAAGGTATCTTGCCTGGCCTCCAGCTGCTGATGGAGAAGGGCATGAGTCTCTCTCAGGGGTTATGCCTCGTCTGCTGTATCTGAGATACCTTAAGGCATCTAAAATCATAGAATCACAGAATGTTTTCATTTGGAAGGGACCTTCAAAGATCATCTAGTTCCAACCTTCCCTGTCATGGGCAGGGACACCTCCCACTAGAACAGGTTACTCAAAGCCCCATCCAACCTGGCCTTGAACACTTCTGGGGATGGGGCACCCACAGTTCCCTGTGCAATTTGTGCCAGCATCCCACCACCTGCACAGTGAAGAGTTTCTTCCTAACATCTGATCTAAACACACTTTCCGTTTAAAACCGCTGCCCCCTTGTGGTATCACCATGTGCCCTTGTAAAGAAACCCTAAACACTCAAGTTTATGAACGAGGATTGCTCCCCGAGGGTAAAGTTCATCACATCAATGCATGTGTACAGCAGATCTACAAGTGAGCCAATTGCTTTGTGTTGGCCATTTAGATGGTAGAAAATAAGTGAATAAAATCAAAGAAGTATGTGAAGAGATTCATCTTCTAATATTGATGCTTACATTTGGCAAAGTATTCTCTTAATCTTTCTCCCAGAGACATTAATTATATCACAAGGCTGTGTCTATCAACTGTACGTGTGAGGAGTACAAGAAGGGGGATTATTAAATCAGCTGATGTACTACTGCAAACCACTAGCACAGCACTGAATATTGCAAGTCAATGAATAAAGAACTTTTTCTCAGTGAGGTGCCAGAGCTCTGGAACAGGCTGCCCAGGGGGGTTGTGGAGTCTCCATCTCTGGAGACACTTAAGCCCCGCCTGGATCTGTTCCTGAGAGACTTGGTCTAGGTGATCCTGCTCAGGCAGGGGGGTTGGACTAGATGATCTTCTAGGTCCCTTCCAGCCCCTAATTTCTGTGATTCTGTGATTCTGTAATGAGCATCTTGCACACTGCACCTCAGCGTTCACTGCCCCATCCTACCTGTAGCTGTGGTCAGCTGGGTTCAAGGGAGATGAAAAGCCCTAGAGACATTTATTTGTTGTGCAATGAGGAAAAGTACTTCCTGATCCCCTCAGAGAAGTCCGAGAAGAGATGCTGCTCACCACTGTGTCCCTGCGTGGATGGACACAAGCTGGACTGGCAGAAAGCACAGGGGAGGGGAAAAGAGGGTACCAGAGAGCCCCTGTTCAGCCCGAGCCCTCCAACACCAGCAGGAACACTCCTCCCAGTAACTGCATTTAAACAGATCTATTAGAAAGATGTATGCTTTAAAATACCAAATAACTGCGAGTCAACCAGTTTCTTAGCAAGTGACTTCATTTACTGCAGTGAAAATGCTTCTTACTTCACAAAGCAATCTTTAACTTCAGATTTTAACTGTGTTAGAATGCCTCTGTCTACACAACTGAAAAACTACCTCCTACCAGATGTGTCTGTTGAAGTGCAGTGTCAATCAATCACTGCTCAGCTTTCTCCATGAAAAACCCAACAGACTGTCTGTTGTCAGGGCTTGTCTCCTGTCACTGGACAGTCTGTGGCTCTTAAGAATTCTCTGAACTTCCTCTGGCAATTTAATTCATCTTCACATCACTGAATCTTCAATTCTGTAATTGCAACCTTCATTCTGGATTTCTGTATATTGTTTTATATCTGGCTGTATTGTAGTGTTTTGATTTTTACTCTTATTTACTGTTATTTAGTAAAAATATTTATCATTCCTCAAACTTTGTTATCCTCTAACTTTATTAGACTATTTACTGATTACATAAATTGAAATCCTGAGCAGCCCTGGAGAAAGACTCAATTGCTGGTAAATCTGATAAAAAATAACATTATTAATACCTTCTCTTTAATGATTGATACTAATAAATTACTATTTCATTAATCACCTAATGCAGACCTGTTGATTTAGTATAATGTAGGATTTTCATCACATTTCAGAAAGCATTTATTTAGATGATCTGGAGAAGTTGAGGCTTATTGTGAGTATACATACACCTTCTCCAGCCCAAACTGTATTTACTTGAATCCCAGAGGGCATACAATTAGATCTGGTTTTTCCCTTCCTTCGTATGAACTGCCTTGCATAGGCAGTACACGGTTTCGTTTGCATTATCCTGGCCTTTCAGCTCACTTGGTCAGTTTTCTTCCACAGCTCCCTGCAATTATCTCTGGATTTAATAATTCCAGTGTTTATTACCACTTTCAGTAAAATTTGCAAGAGATCTTGTTAATTGCCTTTTAAAAGTCATGCACTTTTATTCCCTGAAACTATTTATCCAGCTAACAACTGTGTATGTGTATGGATTTGTGATCAAATGACTGAAGTAAACTAAGTTTGCACAAATGACCCTCCAATAGGAACTAAGAACAGATGATGTGGAAAACATACAGGGACAGGCCAGCTTCTCCAAGCCATCTTTAGCTGCTTGAGGCCGAAGTACTCCTGCCCTACATACACTTTAAAAACTGTAGATAGCTTCAAAGGATTTTGCTATCATAAACTCAGTTTCCCTAAACTCTTAAATGTTCAGCATCTGCAGCAGCCAGGGGCAGGAGCTCTACAGCTTAGCAATACAGCCAAGAACAGTCTCCTCTTTTGAATCTGCTGCTTGTACTTTGGTTTTATTTTTGCTTTGAGTAGAAAAATAAAACTTCACTTGACTCTGGTCATGCCACTCAGATTTTATACATGTGTCAAGTCTCCCATCACTCATCACCCTTTGAAGTGGAGAACCCTAACTTATTCAAGTGTTTCTTACATGGAAACTGTTCTGTGCCAATGATGACCCTCTAGTCTATGCTCTATAAATTTGTTTCAGTCTACTGTATTCTTACCCGAGATGGTGGAACTGAAGCTACAAGAAGGAAGTGAAATTCGGGTTTGTATTATGTTCCTTATTATGCCATTTGCTTTTTGACCATCAAGCAAGGAGCATCCATCTGATTAATTAAATAGGATTACTATGCTTTGTGGTTTGTTTGTTGTTTTTTTTTCTTTTAGTCCTACTGTTGATGAACTGCCCCAGTGATGACCAATTGGTTTTCCTGAATCCCAGGCAGCTACAGCTCAACAGCCTTGCTGTTTTGGTTGAATATATGGTTACAGGAAAAGACTCTGATGAAGAGTCAGAATCCCATTGTAGTAGATGAAGTACCAGCAATTACTAAATTAGTTCTTGCTTAAGATGGTCTGGTAATCTAGGTCCCACTAAACAGGATAAACAGATGAAAGAGGAAAAGAGGAAGATACAAAGGCACAACCAGGAGACGTGCAAATTCAGCACTGTACATACAATCAGCTGTGGAATTCAGTGGCCTGTAGACACTGCCTATGGAGAGCTTCTACAGGAACATTTGAAAAACAAATTATTGATGGAGCCTCAACACGAGGGGAAGCCCAGCAGAACCACCACCACAGTTCCAGGGAACCCACCACATGGACCAAGATGAAACGCTTGTGAATTATTTTTACAAGGATTCCAAACTATCTTTCATTTACATTTGGCAAGTCACTACAGTGTCTCACACCTTCTCCACGCAAACCCTGCCATACTTTGCTTCTACTGTTACTCTGAGGTTGCTGTCACTCACAATTAGTACTTCATGAAGTCGGGAAACACAAAGAACACTGGTCCACAGTGTCTTCTCTGCACACATTCTAGGAGGCTGTTATCGTTGTTTGGCATTTCATGCAGGTCTCTGCTTACCCTAAGTGATCATTTCATAAAATCATTTTCATACATTTACAACTATCAACAACACCAGCCATGATCAGAACCTTACCATAGTAGATAGAGTGAATCAAAACTTCAAACTTTAGCTCCTTTCCAATAAATGTCCCTTCTAAGCATAGCAGATGGGACAATAATGAACACAGACAGGTACAGAGAAGGCTATAGAAGGAAACCTGTATTCAGCACAGTCGCTCTTTAGAACTTACTTTTTAGCATGCTAATACAGGGGAGTTGTTGGATTTTATTTTCAGGAGGAAGCTGAAGAAGAAAAAGAAGGTAGGCTTTGTAGCTGTTTATGAGTAACTCCTCCCATGCTCAGGGGCAGTGGATAAAAGAAAGCACGAAGGAGCTTGTTGAAAACTTAACAAGTGGGAGATGAAGGCTGATAAAATGGGTTGATGAGAGGCAGGATCCAATCTCTCAGAAGCAAAGGTCTCCTCCACCCGTCTGCTTGGGCTTTCCCAAAGACACTGGGTTAGTTGCTACTGTGCCAGTGCACCTCTGTGCAGGGAGTGCTAGTGCAATCACTCCCCTTCTCAGCCAAAAAAACAACTAGCAGGGGAGAAGCAGGAGGAGAGAAAGGAGCATGCAGCTAACTGTGCACGGGTACCAAGAGCTTGTTCTGAGATGGGAGGTCCAATGGAAATTTCCCTTTGGCTTGGCCCGAGGCCTGCTTCTGTTTGCACTGGTGTAACTGGGGGACTTTCCTAGCTCTGGTACTTACAAGCATTTGTGTTCTGTGACCTGCAAAAGCTACCTTAATACTTAATACTGCCTCTTAATACTGGAAAGAGTAAGCAGTGATGTGATCACAGTCTACAGCCATCTCTGCACAGAACATTCAGCCATGAGGAAATGTTTCATGTAGACAGAGTAGAGCAAAGTAAATGACAGATTAAGGTAAACGTAAAAAATTCTCCCTTTACCTCTGGGTTAACACTAGGAGCAGAAACTGGAAATAGCACAGACCTGTTGGCTTCTGCATCATTTGCTCCCTGGCCATATTATGTTCCATTTCAATGGACTTCAGCCGTTTTGGGGGTTTTTCTAAAAGAGTAGCATGAAATTACAGTTTCATCTATGCTGAGTGAATGATCACCACAAAGCCCTAGAGATTAAAAATTAAATCAATCAAATGATCTGCATTTTTCTGGAGCCTTTGTGCCAGGTGTGAATCAAGAGCAATGGACTGTACCTACCCAGCCAGAGCAAAAGGAAACTGGTTTAGTGTTTCCTTTCGCTCTCTGCTGCTGCTGATGTCTCAGCACCTCAGGCTGGCTCTATCTTCCTTCCCAGTGCTGACTCCAGTGCTTGTTGCTACGTGTTTTGCCTGCACAGCAAGTTCCCAGCCTGCCTCTCTCAGATGATCGCTCCCCTGGCTGGACCTGCTTCTCTGCTTCAGGACACTCCCAAAAGCTGAGGCCATGGCAGGCACCAGCAGAGGAGCAGCCTGAGAGGGAGCAGGGCTCTGTCACCCTGGGAAGGGCCGAGCAAGGCACAGGCTCTGCCCGAGCTCCCACACTTAACGTGCAAGTATAGGCACAACGTGCTGGACTCAAACACCTTGTCTCATCATCGCCAGGGATGCCATCAAGAGGAGAAAGGCAAGAAGAATTTACTTTAGCCTGCTGGACTCCACAGTCAGCCACGACCCACCACTGCACACCCAAACCCTGCTCGAGAAACTAAACAAGGCAATTTTGATAGTCAAAGAAGCAGAAAAAGGTATATCCAAGAGAAAAATGTAAAGCCACAGTTTCCAAATGGTGTTCATGCAGCAGGAGAGCCTGGGCCATGGCTGGCCCATGCTTCACAAAATCGCATCTCTTATGGTGGGCTGTGAGAATTGTTCAGCTTTCCAGAATGTCCAGAACTCCCGAAGTTTAGATAAAATAGAAAAGTTTATAGAAAACAAGTTGCTAATATTCTAGAAGGGTCAGTTTTAGGAGAGGACAGCAATGCCTAAGGTAAAATTACTTGAACAGACAATGGGACAGTAGAACCTGGAAAACGTTTGCTCTCCAGAAAATGTTGTACCAGGTAAATGATCCTGGGAGGGACCTGTCTCCTGGAATATGGTTTAATTCTGCATCGTGTGACCAAGGGACAGCGGGTGCCTTCTAATCCTGCCTCAGAAGACTGAGTAACCTGTCTTAACAGTGACAGATATACTCATCCTTTCCAGAAGCTACTCCTGCATGTGCTAGCTTTCTGTACTCTGGACCAGACTCTACTGAGAAATTACCTCTCACTTTAAGGCCTCTCACCTGCCAGTCTGACACTGATGTGCCTGCAGCACTTTTAGTTTTCAAGTGTACCTCGGAATTTCCTGGTTTAGCCATAGAACATAGCCATGGAAATTCTACAAAGGTATGGCAAGGATGCTGGATACCTTTCGATTAACTGCTCTTCTCACCACACCAGACTCGGGCATGTTCCCCAGAACAGCACAGTGATGTGTGGGTAATAGTCTGAATTAGACCCTTTCTGAGACACAAGTAGTGGCTAAAGTCCTTGCAGCAAAAATTATTTCCCTTTCTATTTTCTGTATTTTCTGATCAAGACTCCCTGTGTTCTCAATGTTCTCTCAGTTTTAGGCTGTAGACTCGAAGCCTGGGGTACTGTTAAAATGTCTGGGAGATTAAAATATGGGATTTGTTCCTATTACAATGTCATATATACAACTACCACGTCTTTTCTTTTGGTCCCCTGACCAGCCTCCAACAATCACTCTATGTTAAAGCATCTGAGTGAATTCCTGTGATTTCTTTTTTTACTCTGGATATCTTATATGGATTGTGGTCACCATTTTTTTTTTTTTCTAAGTATGTCTGCCTGCTGTAGTCTTAAGAGTTTCACTTCATCTGAAGTCATGGTCATCAGATAAGAAATTGCTTCAATTAATTTAATCAATACATTTACCAAGCTCCCAGAGGTCACACCTTTATCTTCCATCCTTCAGTCAGCTGACCCTAAGAACAGGCATAACAAACTCTTTTTGTATCTCTAGTTTGTGTGTGAGTGGTAAATGTACTGAATGCTACAGGCACGTGGCAGAACTGGGAGCCTGGTCAGTACCTCGGAACACCTACTGGACTCCCACTCACCCACAAAATATTCTTTGCCGGAGAGTGGGGAAATTAACCAGACATTCAGAATGTCCAGGGGATCTTCCTACAGGCCAGAGGAAGGAAAAGTAACAGAAAAATTACATGGCGTAATTTTCCTTGTGGTTATTGAGACAGCTTGTCAATCTTAACTGTGCTGCACAATACAGGGTGCAGAGTGGCAGGTGTACACCCAGCCTGCAGAGTCCAAACCTGATGTTTACAGCTACTGAAAAATGAAAAGCAATCCTGCGTGCCAAGGGGCCTCTTACAAAGAGCACATCACCCGCAGAGACAGAATCATTGAACCATTTAGGTTGGGAAAGACCGTTAAGATTCTCAAGTCCAATCATGAGCTAACACTGGTAAGTCCACCATGAAACCATGTGCCCCGGCACCACGTCTGCAACAGCAACACTCATGCTCAGCTTACTCTCGGTCAGCCCCTTTCCTTGCACCTTTATTTACTAGGTAGCAGGTATAAATAACCTAAGAGACCTTCAAGAAGTTCCAAGAGCACAAGGTGCAATTTGAAGAACTGCACACTGACCTTGATTTTTACTGTCCCCCACAACCCCACTTTAGAAACGCACTTATGAAACTCCTCCTCCTCAGCAAAGGCTACAACAATCCAGCCAAATGGGGCCTCATTAGCAGCCCAAAAGTGTCCATTTAACCATAAAATACAAAGAAGTAGAATCCTGCAAGGTTTGAGTTAAATTTCAGTTTCTTGGAAAGCTGCAATTGCCTGAAAATTGATATCCAGAACAACAGTGTCCATATCCTCAGCCATGACACGGCCCTAGCACAACCACACCAGACTGTGGTAAGTGATTTTCGCTTGTTCCTTTGCCTACAGATTTTTCCTACAATCACACAAAGAGCATAATATCTTTTTCTTCTCAGAATACTACTAATCCCACCACCAGGTGAGAGCAAATACATCTCTTAAGTCCCCAAACTCCAAAGCCCCTTGGATAAATGGGAGTCAGGTCAAAATGAAAAACCTCCTCTCCCCATGCTGCAGCCTTCCCGTGGCTTTGTAGCAGCGTGAGGGGCAGGCTGTGTCCTTCTGTCCGCTTGACTCTTCATCCAAGGAAAGCAGCCTACCGTAGGCACACAAAGGCATCCTGGCCACAGCTGCTCTGCACTACTGTACTTGCCAGGGTATTGCTCTGCTCGGGGGGTAGTTTGCTGTTTATGTCTGGCCTCTATCACAGCTGAGCTTACTGCAACTGTCATGAATTAGATGTTTTCAGCAGGGCAGGAGACTACAGACACTTCTGTCCCTTTTACCAGTGCCTCCTCCCCTCTAGCTATTTCAGAAGATAGAGAACCTCGGTCCCCAGGACAGAGAAAAGCCATAATTTACCTCTATTGACCTCAGTCAACCGAGAACACAAGACCTTCCTCTTCCTCCCTGTTCATGCACAAAACCTGAGGTTTGTAAAGACAGGCTCACTTCTGTGGAAAAAATCAGTGACTATATGCACATGGGCCCATGCACGCATGTGTCCACACGCAGCTGTCTGTGCTTTTGCGTGTACGTGCACGAAAGTTTGTGTCGCTGCTTGCAGGCCATGTTGGCAGACAGCTACACACCCATGCGTGTGGAGTGAGGTCAAAGCAAGTAAAGCTGGAGCAGGCCTCAGGAGCTGCTTCTTGGCTCTTAGCCTACTGCAGACCTTGGCCTTTCTAGTGCTACCACCACTGAAGACTTTCTGTCCCAGCCTCTTGACCGTGCAAACCTGCAGTGTTTGCCACCCAAGGGCAGCTCAGGCTCTGTCACGGGACAGAACTGAGACAGGCTGCGAGATCTCTTCCCGAAGAGAGGGGTATGTTTGGACCTCCCCACACCTTGGTGGCCTTCTCAAATAGATGGAACACAAATTTGGTGAAGTGTTCACCAAGCAGTTTTGACCAGGCTACCAGGAGACTGGAAGGTCTCTTCCTCACCAGCCACGCCTGCTGCCTGTGTGGGGATATTCCACCTCCCCCCTTGCCTCTCCCGTCTCCTACTGAGACTTTCCTTTCTCCCACCAGGGCACTCATGGTGTGGCTGGCAGCTCCCACTACCAGAGCCCTTCTGCTCTGAAGCAGCCACCTCCTGCCCACAGAGTGCCAGCAGAAGTCCCTGCCCCAGATCCCGAGCGCCCAGCTGTTCGTGGAGGAGGGGGTCAGGACCTCCCCAGCCCTTGCCCGCCACCATATGCAGCCAATTCAGGTACCCCAGGAGGTGCCAGCTCTTCTCCTACCTTCCCAGGTGAGCCAGGGCAGGTGGTGGGTCGTGCTCTCCAGCTCTCCGCTCCCCTGGACGTGCCTGCAGCCTGATTCACGGGCACCTCCAAAGCGAGGATCAAGCTCCACCCAGGGCAGAGGGTGAGTAAGAGCGAGAGAAAGGCAAACTCCGGAGAGTTATTCCCTCGCCAGGATTGCAGGGGAGCCAGAGATAAGGGCTGCACATTCCTGAGCCGCAGGCGGCCTCTCCCTTCCCGTCTGCCCGGAGCCTGTCAGACCAGCTCGGGCCTGGCCGCGGAGCCGGCCGGGAGCAGGCTGTGAGCAGGCTGTGAGCGCTGGCAGCAGGGCACGGGCCCAGGCCGCGGGGCCCAGCCTCAGCCCGGCACACCTCAGCCCGGCAGCCGGCCGGGGACGGGGGTTTGGGCCCACCAGGGGCTTCTCACGCTCCGGGGTGATTCTGGGGGGCGGCCGAGTGTTGCAGCAGAACCGCCTGGGCCGTGGCACCGCTGCCGCGGGAGCCATCGGGCTGTAGTGCCCTGGGCCTCCTGCTTCAGAGCAGAGCTCGGGCGGCTCTGCGAGGGGCACCCGTGACCCCATCTCCCGGCGTGCCGTGCAAAAGGTGTCCGAAACACTTCCTCCGACCCCCCTCTCGCTGCAGTGCCCTGCGCAGGGTGTCGGAGCTGTACCTGTCCCCCACCCGTCTCCCTGGGGGCGTCGCACAGTGGGTGTTTGAGGACCCCTCCGCTTCCCTCCCTTGAACTGCCACTCGCACCCCGCCCCGCAGGGGCCGGGCAAGCCGGCTGGCAGCACAGCCTCCCCTGGAGCCGGGGCCGCTGCGGGCGCAGGCGAAGGGTTAAGCGAGATTCCCCGCAGCCCCGGGCGTGGCAGCTCCTGTTATTTCGTCTTTCATGTTCTATCTTATTCAGCCTGGCAACCGACACAGCTGCTGTGCCGGGCGGTGCCCGGGCGGCGGGGAGGGCGCGGCAGGAGGCGGCTCCGCGGGAGGCGGCAGTGACTCAGGCCTGGCAGCCCGGTTCTGGCGGGGGCCGGGGCCCGGGCGATGCGGGCGCCGCGTTGCGGAGGCGCGGGGCTGGAAGCGGTGCCGCTGAGGGGGCCAGAGGCGGGCGGGGCAGCCCGCGCTCCGCCGGGCTCCGCACGGCCGCGTTACCCGTGTCGGGCGCCTGGCCGCGCAGCCGAGATCGCGATCCCTCAGCGTGTGTGTCTCCTATGTCAGTCAGTGAGGTGCCCAGAGAGGGAGGGGGTGTCTCGGCTGATGATCCAGACTTCAGTTACCAATATGCGGGCTGTTTTTTCTTCACAGGATCTTACTTCATTGCGTGTGAAGGATGGCCAGTACCAGCTGCGAAGGTAACCAGTCAATACGGCTTTTAATCATCCTTCAGTGTTGCCCTGGGCATTATTCACCACATGCCACTTAAACACCACATTGAATGGAGTTATTAACTTCCATGTAGGTGTCGCCGTGCTGTTCACCAGTATCCTACTGGAATGCTTCATAAACATCAATTAACTTCTCTCTGCTCAATTGGGCCGTGATGGTGTGATTAGCCCTATTTTTGAGGAAAGGATCTGGAGCAGGAATATTACATTTAAACTGCTCCACTGACTGTGAGTAATTAGTTAAAGGTTTCAAGAATCACAACTTTCAGGGTCTTTAGCAGTTGGGGATATAAGGAATGCAGTGCCACTTGTACACATAAGACAATCTTAATTCTGTAATTTATTTATTTTTTTCTGCCCCTGATTTCAGTCTCAAGCACCTGCTTTGGGTATAATTGTGTATGTCCTGGTGTAGTTTTCTTTGCTAGACCTTTTATATTCTGTTGTTTTTAATGTGCAGATTGCTATCTGTGTTAGAAAAGGTAAATCAAATGTGTATTTTAAAATACAAGTAAGCATAAGCAGCTCTGCACTCTGATAGCATTGTTGTACTCATAGGTCTGTTTTGCCATTGGGATGATTATGACTGTCTCAATCACAGTTTAGAATGTCAAATGATCTTTCTGTGTTATGTGTGCACACAACTTAGAATTTGGGTGTTTATCCAAAGAGAAGCAAGAGCAAAGAGTACTTGGTCAGTTTGATGTTCTTATGTTTAACACGCTGCTGAGGAAATATTCTGCAGTATTCTGTAACGTTAAAGTCTGATTGGTTAATCAAAGTAATCATCCAGTGGGATAGAACTGAATCCTCTAGGAGTAAGTGTCATTCATTGTTGCTGTTATCTGAGAATATAGTTTAAGAAAGAAATAATATACTCAGGATAGTTTTGGTTGGAAGGGTCTCTTGGGAGTCATCTGCTTCAGCATCCCTGCTCCACACAGAACTCATTAGATGGAGTCATTCTTGCTTGCTTTTTGAGTATATCCAATGATAGAGATCCCACAACCTGTGTGGGTTCCTGTTCCTGTGCTTGACACTCTCACAGTCATTTTTTTTTCCCTAATATTTAATGGGAGATTTCGTTAAATGCGAATCTGGTAATATGGCTAAACTGTGTGTGCCTTCAGCAAAAGAAGTGTTCAGGAAATAGAAGGATTTTCAAAATACTTTAACTTGCCTAACATGATAACCTCTGTTACAGTGCTCAGGGTCTGCTTTGATGGACTGGTTTTCACCCGTGAGCTGCTCTGAGCCTTGGGTGCTGTCTCGATACGTAGGCCGTGGTGAAAGATCAGGGCTGTATGTGTCACCTGCTTGCTGCTTGTCTCTGAGGCTGCCTGATCTGAACACTTACCCTAAGTACAAAGAAAACTGACATTGTAAGTTAAAGGTCTGTTACAGAGATGCAGGCGATGCTTTCCTCGGCTGAAGTTATCAGCAGCTGAGTCATCACTGGCACTGCTGTTCTAGTGCAGCATCTTTGAGAAGGGAAGGATGTGTGTCAGAACGACGGGATGGCTGAACAGGTAACTCCACACTTGAGCTGAGGATATTCAGGTCCAAATCTGCCTTTAGAGTACTTGAAAGCAGACTGGAAGGCTATTTCGGTAGGTAGAACATTTCATCAGAGAGTTTATAGTGCACACTTGAGTGAAAATTATTTGATTTCAAGAAGGGTGTTTCTCATCACACTAACCTCACGGCATGACCAATTGTTAATTAGTAACACAATTTTGCTGTTTGGTTTGGGGTTTTTTTTATTCTAAAGCTATTTTGTGATTGTTTTTCTGTATTGTTTCTAGTATAACATTGGCTGTTTTTACAAAATCCTCAGCCATTGCATTAATTTTAAAATTTCGTTTGCTTTTTTAACTAATTATAATGTAGGTATACATTGTTATACTGGATTAGTTTAGTAATGCATCTAGATAATTACCACTTGTAACAAATGCCTTCACCAGGGCTCTTTTATGCTAACTGCCTTCAAACAAAGAGCCATAGTAAAGAGACACTTGCTGCCCCAGATTGTTTATAATCTGGGTTAATGACATGATGCAGGGGGCAGAACAGAAAGGGTGAAAGGAGCGAAGCTAATTTCAGCCTGTAGCCGTTGCTAGGGCTGTCAGCCCAGCACGCTGACAGGACAGCAGGTGACACCAAGAGTGCACACCTGGAAGGGGCTGGCACTGGCCCATGCAGCAGCAGGCCTGGCAGCTGGCTGTGCTGCCTCAGAGCTCTGCCTGCAGCTGTAGTGCAGCTGGGTGCTGAGCCCAGCACGGGTCACCAGTCTCTGTCTGGCCAAGAGTGGTGTACTGGGCTTGGCAGCTGGGGGGCTTCTGTGGAAGACACCAGACCTTGGTCCTATGTCAGCAGGAGGCAGTTCCAGACAGCTCCAGAACAGCCCTGTTGCTGACAAAGCTGAGCCCATCAGTGATGGTGGTACCACCTCTGTGATAACAAATGTAAGAAGGGGTTAAGAAAACCTCTGTGGTGCAGCATCTGGGAGAACTTTGCTGCCCTGCTCTTTGAAAGAAGGACACAGCATACAAAGCTGTTGGTCAGGGGCATGCCAAGAGTGGTCTGTGAACTCTGTCTTTGGCAATAGCCTGAACAGAAGCACTGCTGGGGAGGCCTGCTGGGGCATTTAGCAGGGTATTGCAGAATTGTATGTTTTGAAGTGCCACAGAATTAACACTTGGATCTTAAATGCTCATGCTCATTTGGCAAAGTGACTTTTCCTTTTTGCTTGGAGCCATTCAGGATTCTGATCTGCCAAGGATTAAGTGTGCACAGCAAATCACCTCCACATTCACCTCCAGCAGTTAAACAACAGCAGCAGGGACAGATGCAGAAGTGATGCTGTGAGAGCAGGTCGTTCTGGTGAAGTTAGCTTAAGTTACTTCTTACTTTATATAATCACTTCTTTTTTCTTTGCTATTGAGTTGTCTTTGTTCTGTTGGAAGGTGTCTGTTCCATTGCTCAGACCAGCCACGTGGTGAGGTTTGTAGCAGTCTTTGTACATTGGCCTTCTACAGCCATACACTGTCTGGTGGGGTGTCTCTTGCTGTGGGGAATCACAGTTTTCATTGAAGAAAAGGAAGGAAGGAAAGTTTAGAGCTTGCCAGTGTTTTAGAGGGTAGGATGGAATAGGCCCTGCTCATTTCTTATTTGGGACTAGCTGAGATCTGTTTTCTGAAACACTGACTAAAGTTGACCTGAAAAGGGACTTGTGTTTTGCCCTCAGCAAAGTGCATTCACTGGGTTGTGTTTCTGGATGGTGTGCAATCCTGCTCTACATGTTGCATCTTGCTCGGTTGCCTTCCTTCATATCTTTTTAATTGCCCTAAAACCATTTAACCATATCTGTATCCAATTTAGAATCTGAATCTCACAAATCTCATCCTTTTATAAAAGAAGTGACAACAGAATAACCTTCAGGTGAGAAGGAGATTTTCACACAATATCCAGAGGAGAAACACAGGAAGGGAGTGGTCTAAACATGAACATCCAGTGTAAATATCAGGGTCCTGAGCACATGGTTAAGTCTTCATGGCCTCACCAGCCTTTCTTGCAGCCTTTACCCATACCTTTTGCCCATGGCTCTAGTGTCTCCGTTTCAGCTCGAAGCTGGGCCTTCTGTCCTGCTCCAGCTCCAGCACCAGAGTTCTGGTGTCCAGCAGCAGCTATATACCCATGCCTGGGACAGCCCCACAGATCTGTGCCCCAACCCACGCTGACACCTGCCCTGCCTGAGTATCAGCTGTTTCTGACCCTGGTCACCATCACTGGCCCTGACCATAGGGTTGGCTTCCCAGTTTGGCCTCAGACCTGCCTTAGCACCACAAGCTGGTCTGGTCATCTAGACTCTAAAGCTGACCCTGCCAGCCACAGTGCTAAGGCCTACCCTGCTCCCATTGCCTCAGCACTATGGGACTGAGCCCTGGCTGGTGGCACCCCTACCCTCCTTGGTGACACCAAAGCGTCATGCTTGGCCTCAGCTCTGCATCCACTAAAGAGCAGCTGTCCCTCCATGGTCACCCATAGCATACAAGACACAGACACGGGAGCTGCCTTGACACCACACACGGAGACGAGACGAGGTGACCCAGGACGTGGAGCAGAGCAGCTCATCTGGTTCCTTCAGCACTGCAGATCCCACGGACTCTGCTATCATGGAAGAGATGGTAAATGCTCCTTGTGATGGAACACCTGTGACTAATCCTGCCTGCCACTATTGGTTCTGAGCCGTTCCAGGCACTTTATTTGTATATATTAGATTATCTGGGTTAAGTGCCTTCTGTCTATGTAGTCTGAAGTTGTTTAACGAGACCTTCCTGTTTTCATTCCAATTCAGTATCAAGAATTCACAGGTAGTAACTGGCATTGAGCACTGAACTTATTTTTTATGCAGTGTACACACTCTGTACCAGCATCTGAACAGATTTGTGGGAGTCAGAGCATGAATGTAGTGTTGAATGTTTTCACTATTATGCTTATAAGCTTGTGTTTAGTTGGTTGTGTTTTGTTTTTAATGAAAACTGCCTTAAAGTAATGGCTAGATGAGGAACAAAAGAGGAGTCACTATTGTCAGAAGAATCACTATTTTGTTTAGCAGCACTTAAGGGGTACCAGCATGTTTTGGGTTTTCTTTTGTTTGTTTGTTTTTTCGTACTACAGTGTTCAGCTACTACTGCCTTTGTTTCCTTCTGGGGAAAAGTGAGGTAGATGACCTAAGGGAGGAGTGTTCCTGGGATCAGGTAACTTGGCCTTAACCTCTGCCTAGCCTGGAAATGCCCAGAGCAGACCGGCTGGCATTCAGTTCAGTGTGGCTGAATATCCACTATGGTCTAAGACCAAATAAATCTGTTTGGCCAGGCCATAACGCCTCCCTGTGTGAGGAGCGGGTGTCTGGCAGCAGGGTCTTGATCTTTGGTGAACAAAGTTGTGTTTTCTGTTTCTAACGTAGACTTTAGTTCTACAAACTGATACTGTAGCATGTGGAGAAGAGCTTTTAAAGCCAGAGGATGTATAGTGTGGCCCTTCTGCCCTCCCTGAAGAGATGAAACAGCATCGCTCACAGTGGGTACCCATTTTAGAAGAATGTTGGTTTAGTGCAATTAAGTTATTGAGAATTTAGCAAAACCGCAGGTAAATAGTTTCTGCAGCTGCAGAACTGCACCTTTCTGTTGTCTGAGATTGTCCAGCCAGCTCCAGGCTGTGCATCTTCTCGGCTCCACCGCACACCTGTTGCTGGCGCCTGGCTGCAGATCGACACCCAGTCCTACAGCCAGAGACCTCACTGACTCCAGAAGCCTTTTCTTTCTGACTGCCCCCAGATTTTCCGGCAAGCTTCGGGGAACACGGCAGATACTCCTTCGCCCTAGAAGGCGTAGAGCGGGGAGCGGAGCCGAGCGAGGCGGGGCAGGGAGCGGGGCGGGGCGGGGAGCGGGGCGGGGCGGGGCAGGGGAGGGGGGAACCCAGCCCAGATGGGGGCCATCCGCTCCCGAGAGCGCCGCGCCCCGCCCGGCTCCCGGGCGGGCCCCCCCCCGGCCGCCGGGGGGGGGCGGGGCGGGGCAGGGCAGGGAGGAACCGAGCCCAGATGGGGCCCATCCGCTCCCGAGAGCGCAGCGCCCCGCTCGGCTCCGGGCCGGGCTCTCAGCGGCCGGCTGGTGGGAAGCGGCGCAGCCTCGTCCCCGCTCGTGGGGCTGCTGCCCGGAGGCTTCTGGGGAAAGCGGAGCGAGAGGCGGCTGGACGCCGGGCGTGACAAGGAGTGTCCCCAGGGCTCAGCGCTGCGGTCGCTCCTGGTTTACCTCTCGGCGATCTGGAGGAGGCGATCGAGGGCACCGATGCCTTGACCAAAGCAAAATGAAACAAAGTGTTAGAAGAAATGAGACTGAAAGAATAAAATTAATGGGAATAGCAGTATCCACTAATGACCTTCTAAAACTCGTTTGTGGTTGGTTAGGGTTTTTTCTTTTTTTTTTCCCTCCAAAATAAGCAAAATTAAATAACTTTAACTCTTGTAAATGTTTCTTCTCAGGGAAAGGAACAGAGGCATGTTTGCTTGCCTCTGCCTGTCCTCTCAGAGTGGAAAGATGGTTAATATGAAAAAAATATGTGAAGTTGTGCCAGGCCACGTGTGTTTGTGCTGGCTTCATGCAGGGGCACTGGAAGTCACTTTACCAACAAGTAAGTTGTTCTCAGCTAGGTGTGGTGGAGTGTGAGAACCTGAAGCACTCCTGAAGCAAGAACTGAGGGGATGAAGCAGCTGAGTCTTTAACACCCTGAACAGTTCTCCAGCATGTGCACCAAAAAGGGGATTTTGGGTGAGTTTTTGGAACACGCCTGTGCATTCCCGCACTGCCTTGCAGCGTTGCTCTGGGAAACCTCTCTGGGAGCAGCTTGGCTACGCAACCAAAGGATCTTCATAGCTAATCTAGTTAGATTGCTGTTGACTGTGGCGATTGTGAGAGAGCAGCTTGTTAACAAAGCCTGAGAGAAGCACTGGGACTGTCCCATGCCCCAGTCAGTAACTGATGGTAATTGTTGCTGGTCGTGTCCACTGGTGGCGGGTAACATGCTGCCCATCTCCCTTTCTGAAGTAAATTATCTTTTTTTCTCTTGACGATGCAAGACATGTAAATGGTTTCAGCTTAAGACACAGAAATTCAGGTATCAGCATATGGGCGTCTCCTGCTCTAGTCTGACAAATTTACAGCCTGTGAATCAGAGCCATTTTCAGTGTCTGAAATAATTTAACTAAATCATGCTCCAATGTCACCTCAACTACCATGGCCCAGCACATGCATGCACGTTTGGCTTTTCTTAGCCAGTCGCTGTAATAAATACAATGACTCAGTTAATGGTCTCAGGACATCTGTACTATATTGTCTACCTGGACTTCAGTAAGGCCTTTGACATGGTCTAAGATCCTATTAGCAAAGCTAACGAAGCCTAGGCTGGACGAACGTAGAGTGACGTGAACTGAACACCAGCTGAACGGCCAGGGCCAGAGGCTGGTCAGCAGTGGGACAAAGTCCAGTTGGAGCCCAGTAACTAGTGGTGTCCCACAGTCCTATTCACCACCTTCATTAATGACCTGCAAGCTTGAAGACACCACCAAACTGAATGGGTGGTACATCAGTGTCATGCTGCCATCCGGAGGGCCCTCAACAGGCTAGAGAAACAGGCCAACAGGAACCCTCTGCAGTTCACCCAGGGAAAGTGCAGTGTTCTGCACTAGGAAAGAACCTCGTGTGTCAGTATGTGCTGGAGAACAACCAGTTGGAGAGCAGCTGCGCAGAAAAGGGGCTGCTGTTGGCCACCAGGTTGAACATGAGGCAGCAACACGCCCTTGCTGCAAAGGTGAAGGGTGTCCTCGGCTGCACGGAGTCTTGCTGGCAGGTGCAGGGAGTCAATCCTGCCCCTCGGTGCTGGTGAGGCCACATCTGGGGTGCTGTGCCCAGTGCTCGGCCCTCACCCCAAGAAAGACAAGGACATGCTGGAGAGTGTGATGAAGGATGAGGAGGATGAAGGGACTTCATGTATAAGAAAGGCTGATGCCTTAAGGCATCTTTTCCTCTTTTTTTTTTGTTGTTTTTAAAGTGTTCATGACAAGCAGATTCTCCCCTAAAGCATTTTTTCCTAGCAACTGTTGCATATTGTGTAAACCCTTTCTGAACTAGTATGAGCCTTTCACCTGAAAATGTTTGGCCAAACCCGTGTCTCTACCCAAACTGTTTCTGTGCTAAACTAAATCCTGACAGGCAAAGGTGGGTGATGGTCCAGTTTAAAATCTGGAAAAAGCTCCATGCTTTCCCTATACTCAGCCTCTGCTGAATTCCGTATGTGGCAGTTCACACTTCTGTCAGCAGAGGTCACACTTGAGCCATATTTTTTCAATGTTATGTTTTTCAAGTCCTGCGAATTTATCTTATGCCTATAAAACAGGAGAAAAAGCTTCTGAATATTTCCATTCAGGATCATTTAACCCTTCTCATTAAAATGTTACTACTGTAGTTATTCTGTACAACAGACAGAAGTGTTCTTAAGGACATTTGTAAATTCACATCAGTTAAATTTGGAAACTAACTTTTTGAATGGAAAATAAGTAAGTTTTCCAGATTCCTATACCAAACTTCTTCCTGCTCCCATCCATGCCTGTGTCCATGTTTCCATTACTGATGCTTTCCTTCTGTTTTTATATTAGCTGTTCTTTAGCAAATTGCTCTGATTAGTTTTCCTGCAACTATTCTTCACTCAGTTCTGCAAGTTCTTGAGTATCTTCCCTCTTTTCCCAAACTCAACATTTTGTGCAGCATTTACTAATTGAATTATATCATTCTCTCATTTCTCAGATCTTTAAAAATAATGAGTATACTCCTCCTGTACTGCCTTCTAAGAACCACTCCTCTTGCTACTTACTAGTAAGTCTCATGAAGCAAGAATGTTCTTCAAAGCACGTTGCAGCTTCAAAAATTCACACACTACTGACTGGTTTGATTTGTCATTAAAAAAAAAAAAGTGTTTGTCATCAATAAAACATTTTTAAGTAAACCAGACACTCTTGCATGAACATCATTTCTGGCCCTTATCTAGTAGAGCATCTAGAAGGAGGCCCTGCTCCCTGAATGCTCAGCAGCAGGCTCATCATAAAGGGGAGCAGCTGGACAGATTTTCTAGCTCTGGAATGCTTCTGCAGCTGCTCGTTGTTGAGGCTTCTGGGCCACCTCCCACCAGAGACCACCCCTGTCCTCCTGGCCATGGCCTAAGGCAGAGCCCTTAAGGCCTTCAACTGCAGACATGGGTATGCTGAAACAGAAACTGCAGACTTCACACTGGGCAAACCACATTAGCTAAAGGTTCTAAAATGTAAAGTAAACTTTATTATCCTTGAACCACAAAATAGATTTCTTTGGTTGTACAAATTTCACTAGTTACAGTCTTGATGCGCTAATTTTCCCTCAGAGTCTCTCAGGAGAGAATGGGAGAGAACCCAGAGCCTGGCACCAGGTACCGCAAAGGGAAAGAAAAAAGAATCACAAGTTAGTCACCAAAACCAATCCAGGATTGTTTCCAAAACTGCTGTTGTTAAAAAGCAAATGCTAAAATTAGATTTAAAAAGGAAAAGCTCAAATTGCTGATGATGGAAGCAGCCACAGCTGCAGTTTGAGATTATCAGTGTTCCCCCTTCAAAGCTCTGTAAAATTAAAACAAAGTCAGTCAAAAATGATCTACTGGATTTTGGCATGAAGGGAGATTCTCAACTAAAAGAAACTGCATCCTGTTCTTTCACTCAGCAAATGTACAAGCAGAAGTGCCTGTAACTCCCGAGACACCTGGAGTCACTGAAAGGCTTAAGGTTCAACTCTGGTCTTACTGCTAGAGGGGTTCAGCAGAGAGCACCAATGTATCAGGGCGGACAGATCCGATCACTGCCAAGCTCGGACACCTTTCTCCCCGTTAGAGGCTTTAAAAAGAAAAAAAAAAAAAGGATGTTTTACTTCAGTAATGGGCAGCAGAGACTGATCTCAGAGCTATAAGCAGCATCTGTCTCCTTCATATCTGCAGAGCTCACTCACTACAGAATCTGTTCACAGCCCTTGTTCCACTCGTACAAACCAGGGATCACACCCCCTGTTCCTTTTCCATTTGCATTCTCCTCTTCCAGACAAGCCTGTGTTCATTTCTCCACTCCACATGGAAAGGGGCCTGAAGCCAACAAGCCAGCAAAGGGCAGAACCGTGGTTATTGCAAAGCACAGGCCAGACGCAGCCCCTGCCATGGTGCTCCCTGCTCTGCCAGAGCCCCACACCGGGCACCCCGTGACTCGATTCACAGCCAGTGGGCAGTGCAGCAGCCTGGCCCCCAGTACCCTCCTACCTGTAAGACCCCATTACTCCTAACTGACCCCAGCAATGCCACTTCCTACCCTTCCCCCCGTCCTGAATCCTAACCCACTACTGTACCGGCTTTGACACCTCCCCTCTGCCCTGCCCCAGCTCCCTGCTCCCCGGCGCTGTGGCTCTGGCCGCGGCTGCCCCAGGTCGCCCCGACAGAAGAGGGCGGGTAGCACCGACGGGAGAAGGTGCTGTGCTCACAGAGGCAGGTGGCACAGAGCTGGCTCCGGCTCCCTTGGCTGTCTCTGAGCAAAGAGGCATCAGTGTCAGAGGGAGGCACTTCACTGAAATTCCTTTTTTTTTTTTTTTTTTTTGCCCCCAAGCTCCTATTTCCACATCCTCCCAGAAGAGACTGAGGTGACAGCGCGGGAGGTGGAAGGAGACGCTTTTTGGCAAAAGACTGGAAATTAAACAGGAGCAAAGGCAGGCTGGACCTTCCTTCTAATTCATACCAGAATAGAAGCTCCCATATTAACCACTAAAACAAATCCAACAAATCCAAATTGAGGAACTAACAGCTGGAGCCCAACACACTCTCACACTCCTACGATCAACCTGTCCTACCCTTCCCCCACACACAATATTTACAGGCTAACAAGCTGCCCACTGTCCTACCCACACCTCCTCCCAGTTTGCCATCAATAAGTCTAGTGTTGTCCCGTTGTGTTTAGGACATGCCCCAGTGCATTACTGGGTGAGAAAAGAGGGCGGTTCACAGCCTTAAAGGAAGTTAGTTGAACACAATGCTCCCTAGGGTGCTCAGGTCCCATCCAGAGCCCGGGAGGCAGTAGTGTGGGCAGTCCAGTGCTGTCCCTGGAGCACAGAAAGCTCAGAAGCCCTGTGCTGGGCTACTCCATCGCCCAGGTGCCTCAGATCTTCTACGTAGGGACAGCAGCCTCCAAACTGCGCCGGCTGTGTCGGAGTTTGCGCTTGCTGCTGTACAGGGCCATTTCTTCAAGTGCTGATGAAGTAGGTGTTGATGAATCACGTGTTACTAACATTTCCTCTTCCTCTGGCTGCCCATCCTGCTCCTGGGGAACTGTGCAGACAAGAAAATTTCAGGTTTTAAGGGAAAGAGCAAGGTAAAGCACAAAGCAAATACAGTCAGCGCAGATGGAGGGCAGACCCAGGTGCTGAGTTTGAGCTGGTGCTGAAGTCTCAGTGATTTACAGTCACCCCGTGCCCAGAACCTTCAGGTGATTTTAGGCAGCTCCTGTCCTGACTGCTGTGAGTTTGGGGAAGGAAGTCACAGGTGTGAGAAGACACCCACCCCTAACAGCCACAGTTCACTGGAAATTCTTGCTAGTGCCAAGCCTTAGGAGACTCAAGTGCGCTGCAGGGACTCGGGTGCTCCAAGCTCTTCCCTCATTTCTAGGGAGCATCTGGGGAGCAGTGTGGCCTCAGCACCGCACGGCACCGCCAGCAACAGCCCAGCGCTCCACCCCCAGTCACCGTTGGAGTTACACGACCAAGTCCTTTCTGTAAATTCAGACTGTGACTTAAGTCCCTCACAAAGGAGCTCACCAGGGGAGATACTCTGGCAGGACAAACTCTCAGTTAACTTGGTCTCAGGCCTTCTAGGATGTGTTCTGCATCTAAAGTACTGCTGTTACCATGGCTGACCCTCCTGAATGGAGCTTGCAGAGCTTTTCTGATGGGCTTTGACATATACCTGGAACATCTGCACCCTTTGAAGTAATTTGGCTTGATCAACTACTTGTGTAAAAAGGAAAAAGTTCCTCAAAGTCACAGTTTTTTCCTTTAAAGGGCGAACTGGCTTCTTGGAAGTCTTTGAACGTACTGGAGACACTCAAATACAGAAATTCTGGAGATGTATCGGAGAGGTGCACAGCCTGCTGAGTAGTACCCAACAGTGGCCCATTCTTTGTTCCAGAGCTCGACTCCAAGATGCCAGATCCCCCTTGCTATAGTACCCGAGGATAAGTAGCTGTTATAACAACTCAGAATCCTTAAACTATTCACTGTTGCAGTAGAGAACTACTGGATAGAGTCCAGTGGAGGCTACAAAGATGCTGAGGGGCTGGAGCATCTCTGTACCCAGGCCAGGGTCAGAGCCCTGGGGCTGTTCAGCTGGAGCAGAGCAGCCTGAGAGGGGAGCTGAGCAATGCTGAGCAAGAGCTAAAGGGCCCTGGGGGGCAAGAGGATGGGGCGAGACTCTGGGCAGTGGTGCCAGGGACAGGACAAGGGGCACCAACTGGAACCTGGGAGGAGCAAGTTCTTTGTTGTGAGGGTGTCAGAGCCTGTGCCAGGCTGCCCAGAGAGGTTGTGGAGTCTCCTTCTCTGCAGAGATTCCAAACTCCCCTGGACACTGCACTGCTGGGCCCTGCTCTGGCTGACCCTTGTAGAGCAGGAGGGTGGCACCAGAGCATCTCCAGAGGGCCCTTCCAACCCCTACCATGATGGGATCTGGTGATTTTTGAAAAAGCCTCAGACCGTAATGGATGTAGGCAATAAATCTGATACCTTGAAAGGATACTGGGACCAGTAAGCTGATGACTGACTTCCAAACAAGACAAACAGGTATAAATGAAAGGCATGGGCACATGCAGATAAAAAACTATTTGAGGGTGGTGAAGGAAACCCACAGCTCAGAGGGAAGTCAATTCCTTTATGATGCTCTTAGACTAGAATTTGCCAAAGGAGCCATCAAACATGCAAGTTAAGTCATCTCAACAAAGCACACTGAAGTTTAAAAAAACATTTGGTTGGTCCTCAGCTAAAGCTCTCAGTGAAAACAAGCTGCCCAAGGATAAGGTGACACATCATTTAGTAGGAAAAAAAAAAGCAGTTAAAACACACAAAAGTGCGGGAATATATTGCAACTGTCACAACACAGAGCAGCTGTCTGTATTAGGGTCAGTATTTGGTAATTAATGAGAAGGAGCAGAACTGATGAAGACATTATTGAGAGAAAATGCTACAGATACCAAGCTGTGTGTCAGGTAGTAAAATGAAACTCAACGACAAAAAAGGGCATTGAGATTGTACAGAGGTGACTGGAATCACCTCTGAAATTAAAGGTCTCTGGCTCAGTGCTAAAAGACAGGTTGTCAGTCTGGCGCAGTGTTCTGGAAGGAATCACTCCAGGCTTTTCTTCTTTTATGCTTTTTTCTTGGCATTCCCAGTGGGTCACATCAGACACAATACTGCACTAGTGAGAACCTGGTGCTGACTTAAAGCTGGGGACAAAGCCTTAGCTAGGAGAGATGCAGCAGTGAAAGCTTCAGTTCCTGTTTGTTTGGGTGACTGTGCAGAGATCCGCAGGCGCAGACCCAGAGAGTCACCTGGGCATTTAAATGCCCAAATGCTCTCAGGTCTTAAACCAAGATGAATTCCTCTGCTGCTGCAGCTCTAGCGAAAGGGGCATAAAGAAGACCCCAACAGTGGATGGTATCCACATACAGGAGGTGACAGAGGCCAATGCCTCCCACCCATGTTCTGCTGCCACTCTTTGCAACACAGAACTGCAAGAAAACTAGGCATGCTTGTCACACACCATTCGCAGCACATTAGCCATCAGCTAAAGCACAATGCAAATATCCTACCCAAAACTGAACGTGGAGAGTTGGGAGGTTTCATTCTAGAATATATAAAATAGGACATTGCAGCAAGAAGTTGGAAGTCCTCGGAACTGATTCCACCAGCAGGCAAAGGGGAACCCTCTAGAGCCACGGCTGGAAGCGGGTAGTACAAAGATGATTCCCTTGGCCATGTGCTTACCTGAGTTATTTCTGTCATCTATGTATCTGAAGTCATCAGCTGCATCAGGCGACTGGAAGAGAACAAAGGAGATGAACATCCACCTCTGTAACCCTAGTCCCAGGTCATTCCCCACCTCCAGCCTTCCAACACACTCCTGAGTGCCCCTTGGTCAACGCAGTGCACGTGATGATGACACAGATTCCCTGGGCTGAAGGCAAGCAGTCTGAGCTGCAGGAGGAGCTGCCCCCCAACTACCAGAGCTCTCCTACCTTACTCCATGTGTGCAGTGAGGAGAGGATAGGAACTGACACAGAAGGCAGAAAGATGACAGCAAATGAGTAGGAACATGGGAGGAGAGCAAAGACATGAATGAGACACATTTCATTCAGAGCCCTGGATCCCAATTCTGTAACTGCACGGGTCCCAGGCCTGGCAAAACCTACCCCTTCCATATAGGACAAAGGGATAATCCTGAAACTCCACCAGATCCTGCAGATTTGAAAGCCTTTGTAAGATGAAGACCATTCCAATAACCAGAGCTGCCTGTAGCTCATCAGACCAGTGACAACACTGTGAAAAAACACTCCTCATGGTCACAAACTTCAGGAGGCTTGAAAAATCAGCACTACTCTTGGGACAGGCATAGAAGTCCCAAGCCCTACTAATATTTTTCTGAAATAGAGAATTTAATCTAGCTGTAAATAGAGTGCTTCAAGGACAGAAAGGCCCAAGCCCTCTCTTAAGCTATTCTGTTCACTTCAAAAGAGGCTGCATTTGTTACTTCCTCTGTTCTTTTGAGGTTCACATGCAACACTTGGGCTGAGCTCAACCCTTCTCTGAGCTCTACAAATGAAGGACTGGCTTTCAGAAGAACTCAGTATTCTGCAGGTTTAATAACATCAAACTCATCTGAAAGTTCTGACCACTACTGATCACAATCTATCTTGTAGGGGTTTCCTTGCTCAGCTCAAGAGCACAAGTGAAGTGTAGCTTAATTTTTCTTCAGGTGTGGGATAAAGGATGGCAACTTTATACACTGACAGGGAAAGTATGGGCATTTCACAGCTGTAAGAGGGAAGGAGCCTTAATTGCCACATAAAATTGCCTGTTCTGTTGCAAGCAGCAAAACTGGATGTCAGCCCACTTAGTGCTTTAGAAACCAAGTGCAGTATGGCAGAAGCCACGCTGTAGCAGAGAGCAGAGCACGGGGGCTGTGATGGCATTGGCATGTGCTGCTGAGGAGTCACAGCCCGACCAAATTGCACCAGACCGACCTGAAGTGAGTGACTATGGCCAGGAAGAAACACAGTCTCTGAATTACTGCACTGCTGAGACAGGTCCAGAGGAACTGCTGGATGATTTAGAGGTGTGGCCTCCTCTGGAGGCACTTTCTTAGCTGCATGGAAACCTGGTGCTGCACTGTGGCCTCAACAGAGACTTGGGGAAGCTGGGGCAGTCCAAAGCTGTGGCTGGGGCCCCAGTGGCCAGATCTCTAACTCACCTGCTATGGCATCTGGACATGGGCACACCCAAAGGGAAGGGATTCTTGAGAGAAAAAGAGGAGTGACCACCAAGGGCTGAGCAACGCCACCAGTGAGTCAGCCCAGAACATGCATCAAGTAACCTGTGACTGCCCAAGAGCCCTGAAGTCTCAGCTCTGCCAGTCAGCCTGGCTCTGGGGGTGACACCTGGGACCTGGGATCCCTGTGTCTCACAGCAAGTTAAAGCCCAAAGCACCAGTACTTGCAGGGTCTCCACACTCAACACAAACGTAGCTGCAGGTACCTGCTTCACTGTCTTTACACAAAGAAACCCAAATCCTAACAATAAATAAATGACAGGCGTGGAGTATCTGCTCAAATCAGCTGTTACAAATGCAGTCAGTTAATGACTAACCCAGACAACAAGAGAAAGGCAGTTCACAGCCCAGGGCAACTGGCTCTAGGTGGCCCTACTTGAGCAGGGGGGCAGAGAAATGACCTCCAGATTCATGAGGTCGCTTTCAGACCTCAACTGCCCTGTGACACTCTGATAAAGCAGCTTAAATGAAATCAGGTTCTTAAGGAAGGAGAACCTCACCATGGTGCTCACCTTTGAAACTGGCTGTTTTCTAACTACATGACTGCTTCTGAGTTCATCTGCAGCAGTTACAGCATATGAGAACTGTCACCACAGCTGCTTCTTGGGCAGAATGTTGGATGTGTTCCACTGAAAGTTTAACATCTCCTCCAATCTGCAGTTTGTGGGCAATTATTTCTATAGTTTTTCTTCCCTTTTAGTTCTCATCTTCCACTTAAAAATAATCTGGGATCAATTAAGGTAAAGATGTAGCTGCTTTATATTTGCAAAGCTTTTGTCATTAATCTTAAAACTTTCTGGACCAACTTTTTCACAATTCCACCTGACCAGAGTCTCCAATAGACCCTCAGTTACGCAGCCTGGATGGTTGTCATTGTGTCCCACACTGACAGGACTCCTCAAATCATCGTCCCTCTGCTTTGAAGGTCATCACTCCACCTGCAGGCACTTCCATCAAATCAAGCCCTAACCCATCTGACAGTGGTTAGCATGCAGTTTATACCTGGATTTCGTAAACAGGTTTGGAGGAAGGAATAGCAGCAAATTCCCGGTAGTCAAACTTCTTTTCAGACATGGACTGGAAGGGACAGCAAAAGAGAAGAAACAGAGAAGAGAGAGTAAGATGAGAGAGGTGGATGGAGAACCAGCAGCAAGCTGAGCAATCTAGGCAAAGACAAAAGCAGAAGCAGAGTCACTCTCAGTTAGTGCCAAGATTGCCTGGACACAGACTTTGAAAAGGAGGCTTCCCTGGGACTCTGGCTTTTCTGCTGTTCTGGGGTCAGGACAGGGGTCCCAAGTTGCAGAGAAAACATTATGTGTTCCAGTAAAATTCACGTGCACACCAATCAGGCAGGAAGCCTATTTCTGTGGAAAAAGTCTTGGTGAGATTCCTGCTGTCTGTAGCACAGCCAGGATTTCAATCCATATTTGTCTGTATTGGGGTGACCTTGGGCAAAACCAGGTCCCTTCTCTCTGCAGCAGCTCCCACTCTTCTAGAAGTTTTTCTGTCTTACTATTATTTGACAGTTCTCTGTAACAACGACCGGTTGCTTTTATACCGTGCTGAGAAAAAGGAAAATGCTGATTTCAGCTGTTCTATGTTCTGTTCTATGCTGCTGAGGAAACAAGGGGCCAAAGTCTCTGAAGTGAAAGGCTTTCTGAACACGGTGATGAGGAACCAGAAGGATGAAATAACAACACAGGGAAACAGAGAACAGATGCTACATCGCAGCTGCAGAAGAGGGGGCTGCCTCTAGCAATGGCTTTGGCACAGCCCCGTCCACTGTGCCCTCTTCCAGTTCTATGTATCAAGCAGTCAGACCTGCCCTCAGTATCTAACAAGGAGCCTGTGGCCCGGGTGCACAGTCCCCACCCACAGAGTACCCGAGGGACCCCGAGGGTGGGCAAGGCAAGGACAGCAAGTAGGGTGTCATACCAGCCTTCCTGGTGAGGTGACGCTCCTGGGGCTGCAATCTGCAAGAGATGACAGAGCAGGGACATGACCCAAGGCAGCTGCTGCCATCGCGTCCCATGCCCACCCCTCCCTTTGGTAGCACACGGGGGACAAGAGGCTTGGGAGATGCTCAGAACAAAAATACAGTACCTTCCAGTGGTGTTGGTGATGGGGTAGGAACAGGTGAAGGTGACTCTGCCAGCTGCTCCAGTGTGCTCCGTTTCTTCCCCTCCTTGGACTTGGCAATAACCATCTGGGCTTTAAGAGCATCCTGTTCAAGGGATTTCATCCTGCCTCAGAAAGGAGGGGGAAGTAAAAGACATTAGACGAGACCTTCTCAGCAGGAGACAACGTCACCTTCTGCGTGCAGCAGCCAGAGCACTGTTAACAACGAGTTGAGTGCAGGGAGGCGAAAGGAAGCACCCGTGGCTCCCTGAGGCAGACACTGCCAGAGCAGGAGAGAAGAGGAGAGCAGTCCTGTTTGCTGTCATCCTGACACGCATACACCATCAGATGTGTTGAACAGACAGAGCCTCGAGCAGAGCACCATTGTTCTGAGAAGATGGAGGTCTTTCCAGAGGTGCTGCATGCACTGGGAGAGCAACCCAACCTGGGAAGGGAGCTGCAGGGGCTCAAACAAGTATAATCACTTCTCAGGGCTCTCCTCTCCTCTGTGCTCTCAGTGTGTTGCATCTTAACCCTCTTCAGCCACCTGAAGCTAAGAACAAGTGGGCTCACCCCTCAGAATTGTCTGCTCCCTTCTCCCAGTTGGGCTGACCCAGCATCCCCCCCCATCCTCATTGAGACAACTGCCAGCAGTCTGTGGGACCTCAGGGAAATACAGCAGCGACTGCTACCATCTCCTCCCTGGAGGAAGCTGGAAGCACTGCACTGGGACACGGCAGGGACACAGCCAGGGCTGTGGAGCATGCAGCTGGCGGGGAGGGGGCTGTGCACACCTGGATTGGCTTCCTGACACAGGGGTTCTTGAGGCGTGACTCTGCCTTGGACTAGACATCTGAGCTGGCCTGGCCCCGGGAGCAGGTGCCCACTGTCGGGACTGGTACAGCTTCCTGGCCAGATCCTGCTCGTACTGTTTAATACTGTCTTCAAGAGCTGAGGATCTGAGGAGGAAGGAAGGAGGAAGGAAGGAAGGAGGAAGGAAGGAAGGAGGAAGGAAGGAAGGAGGAAGGA
>VYZU01068390.1:0-13129 GCA_013401355.1 Ceyx cyanopectus | reverse complement strand
GGGAGGAAGGAGGGAGGAAGGAAGGAGGAAGGAAGGAGGGAGGAAGGAAGGAGGAAGGAAGGAGGAAGGAAGGAGGAAGGAAGGAGGAGGAAGAGGAAGAGATGATGGTGATGAACATTGCAACAGACAAGCACAGGGAAAGAAAGAAACAGATACAGGAACACACCCTGTCTGGAAGGAATGTGGGTCTGATATGGGGGGAACCTTGACTCAAACAGGCTCCTGTATCTGATCCTCTCCAGC
The DNA here is from genome assembly GCA_013401355.1 of Ceyx cyanopectus. Classification (NCBI taxonomy): domain Eukaryota; kingdom Metazoa; phylum Chordata; class Aves; order Coraciiformes; family Alcedinidae; genus Ceyx; species Ceyx cyanopectus. The sequence goes on along the minus strand of VYZU01068390.1, from coordinate 12,886 downwards.
ACCAACTGCTGTGGAAGCAGCAGGAACTTCCAGGGAGCAACCTGGGATGGCATGCCCAGAAGCACTGGCCTTTGGAGCCTCAGCATCTAGAGCCTGCCCTGCCCATGGGCCAGGCCAGGAGGAGAGGACGAGAAACACCCAGCAGCCCAACGGCAGAGGCCCAGGAGGTGGCTGCCCAGGTAGAAGTGCACGTGCGAGGCAGCCTGAGGGAGCACAGGGCACACATCTAATGGTCCTGGAGTACACCTGCATACAAGTACCTGACCACCTGTCAGCACACACCTTTGTCTGGCCCTGAGAAACGGGGAAGCCAAAGAGACCAGCAGATTAGAAAGGCCTGTTTGCCACAGGTGAACACGAGCACAAGCCAGCACTGGGAACTGCTGAGACGCAGCCAGCGCTCACCAGACACCCACCCTCCTCGTGTGTGGGGCACCTGCTCAGTCACACTCATCCTAGGGCACGAATGCCAGCGCCCTGTATGTCCAGAACACCTCTGGAGCACGGGCCCCAGGGTGTTTGTCACAGGGCGCAGGGGAGTGTGCTGGGGGGAGGAAGGGGGTGCATCACATATTCTGGCAGAGCACTGATGACACAGGGAGAAAAAGGAAAGCCCAGAAAGGTGCAAACTGATGGAGTCACGAGTGACAGCACACAGACCAGAGAACTGGAAAGAAGCAGAAGACAGAGGATTAGAAAGAAAGTAATAAAACCAGCGACATGCACTTAACAGAAAACACAGGTTAGTGAGGCTGCAGCACCATGTGCAGGGCAACAGAGTCCTCCCTCCGCACAGCACACTCTGGCAAGAAGACCTGAGCCCTGGATGCCATCATGTCGTGGGGCCTGCTCTAGCTCTTATAAAAGAGGGACCCTGCAAAGGCCTGGTCAGCCCGGGAGAGCACTGGCAGCAGGGAGCAGTCCACCCTCTTCTCACAAAAAGGAGCATGTTATGGTGACTGACTGATTCCTGCCAATGACAAAGTGAGTGAGGCCCTGCCCCTACCCAAGGACTCAGCCAGACACTTCCCTAAGAGCTGAACAAAAAGCCCCACCTTGGCATCAGCAGCACAGGGCAGCTGAGGACCTGATCTGCAGAACTTAACAACAGTAATGCTGAAACTGGCAATGCAAAGCAAGACTGCTGCAAGAAGCATCTCCTTGTCAGATGTGTCCTTACCTCTCAGAGCCTCTCCCTCTACTGGTCCATTTTCCATTAACAAAATGTACTTAGATTGAAGGTTTGCAATGCAAGGATCTCTCTCCTGCCCATAAATCACTGTACAGTGGAACATACCATGTGATCACCTAAAAAAATACATTCCCCCCATTTTTCAGTTTATCTTCTCGCAACAGTAACAAGTGAAGGGATGAACAGAGTCCTGAGGCAAGCTGGTCCACACTCCGTGACAAGAGCAGCGTTCTTGTAATGGCTTTGCTTTCAAAGGTTTGCATGGGCAATGTCACATTTCTCCTTTCTACACCCATCTTAAACAAAGCTTTTCTTACAGCATGCCTTGGATATGTTAATGCTTAGGCTTAGGAGGAATCAGAGCTGACATTCCCTCATAAAGCCTGTATGGAAGTTCATTGTATGAACAAACAGGCGTAAGGAAGAGAAAACCCTGCCATCTAGTCAGGAAGGGATGATAGATCAGTCTCTCCCACCTCTCCAAGCACAGCGATGTTGACTTTCAGAAGGACCAAACAACTTCTGTTTTATTGGATCAGATAAACCTGTGGAGTTTGGGGTTTTCTGGGGTGAAAACACTGAGCTGTGACCCCGTGCAAGACGTCTGCTCCTGCCAACACCGTGGCGCTTACACGGCATCATAGTGACAGTCAATTTTTCATGCACTGAGTGCTCAGAGCAATCCTGTGAGACAGAGAAATGCTACTGGAGCCCCCTCTGTGCATCTGCAGCACAGCAGGGCTCAGTGTCATAAGGCACTATATGCCAGAGCAAGAATTTGGATCTGCTGGTCTCGGTCCCACCGCAGCCAGCATCCTCCAAGTGGTGGCCAGTGAGCACACGCTGCCCCTGACATCTGTGTGGCTTCTAGCCTTTCACAGGGGCACCTGCTCTGGCCCTCTGCAGACCACCTTCCTCTCAGGCTTATGTACCAGGGCTGGCTTTTGGAAAATATCCTTGGCTCAGTGGGAAAACACAGAGCCTTCATTTGCACACAATAACAGCTGAGAAGTCGTGACACAGGGACCATGAGAACACCATCAACCAGAACAGGTGTGAGATGCCAAATACAGTAGAAGGTTCAGTGAATCAGAGCAGCAGAGAGAATCCTGCAGTATCTGGAACATGAAATGGCAGCACAGGGTGGAAACCATCCTGCCAGAGCACTCTGTGACACCCTCAACTCATCATCTACATGGGCAGGAGCTGGGCAAGGAGAGACTGCCAAGTTTAGACTCACAAGGTAATTCAGCTTAGAAGGGACCTCTGGATCTGATCTAAAAGCTGCTCAAAGCAGGGCCACTTTCAAAGGTCTAACAAATGTGCTACAAGGTGACAGAAACCATTCTCTTGCAAATCAAGGTTCCCTACAGGCTTTCCAGTGACACCTCAGCTCTGGGACAGGGCAGTGCAGTGAAACTGCACCAAAAGGCCACGCTTCAGAAAGGAAATTTCCAGCTGAGACACAAAGGCAAAGGACTCATCCAAGACAAAGAGCTGCAGCATTCCAAGAAAGTTCTTCTTGAAGGGCAAAAGCTCTGGAACTAGGAACTGAGTCCAGCTCTAACCAAACAGATCTGCTACATGATCAAGTAACAATAGGAAGCTTTGTTCACCCTCTAAGCCCTAGATAATTAGCCAGCTCTCACTGAGGATTCCACTATATATTTCTTCACCCTCAGAACCTCTCCAGAAGCTGTCAGCACCATTATCATCCATGTCTAAGCAGGAACACTTGAATTGCCAAGAGGTATCACAACTCCTGGTCTCATCCAGCAGGCTGTCAAGGATGAGTCATTAGCAGCTCTGTTCCTCTAAAAGCTCTCATTCAAACCCAAAAAGAGACTGTTTCGGATTGTCCTTTGAATGCTTCCTACAGGAACATTATGGGAAGAAAACTATTATTAGCTATAGGAGCAGCTTGATTTTTAGAAGGAATTACAGGACACAGTAAATGCTTGCACTAGTTTTAAGCCTTACATTCTGAGCTAGTAAGCTCTCTTTCTTTCAAAAGAATGTTTAATCTCTCTTTCATGGGTGATGAGAGGTTTTTTAAATAAGAATTCCCTCATCCTGCTCATTTCTTGGTTTCATCAAGTTTTCCAGCCCAGCAGCACTGGAAATTTGACATCTTCTTTCCATTTTTCACCTTGCAGCTTCAATAAGTATCATCTTTTTCACATTACAGAGGAGGTGAGAAGCTTTGTGCTGAGAGGGGTAGATTCACCATCACTTAAAGGTGTCTGAGTTGCCATTTGATGGAACTCCAGTCTTCATGAAGGTGCAAGCACTGCTGAAATCTAAGCAGCATCTCACCCATGAGGCTGCCAGAAGCAAAGAGCTCACTCAAGTGGCGGGTGCTTTGCAGTCTGAACAGACACTGCACCCCCTCCTGGGACACCTGACTCAGGAAGCTCTGTCTGTTCCCTGCTTTTAACACCACGTGATCCAAGACAGGCAGCAGGTTCCCTTTTCCTGCACCTGGTGAACTGTGAAGGTTCTTGTCTCACCGTGCTGCCCTCCACATGGCTCGTTTCTCTGCCTCCAGAGCACGTCGTTCTGCTGGAGAGAGCTCCTTCTCTTGAGCACTCAGCAGCTCAGGACTCTGCATCCGCAGCCGCTCCTGGTGCCGCCGCTCGGCTTTGGCTGTCCGCACTGGGGCTGCTGCATCTGCCACGTACAACGGGCTCAGCCTGCAGGGAGAGCAACACTGAGCCACCACAGCTCCTGTCTGCCTGCTTTCAAGATAAAACGTGATGGCCAACACCCCCAGTCAATATTCAGTACCACGTCCAAGGACATCACCTTGGGAGGCAGAAAGGCACATGACAGAGGGGAGTATGGTTCTAGTCAGTTTCCCTTTCTCCACAGAAGCCTTCCTTTTACACCCTATGTCTGCTTAGGAGGAGGAGCCATCTGGTCCATCATCAGGCAGCTCCTAGGCAAAGGACACTCCTGATCCACTTACCCAGACATAGAGTTGGTTCTCTGTTCAGGCTTGATTCCTTCTTCCAGTGAGTTCCTCTGTGAGCTGCTGTTCTCATTGACCTCAGGGGGCCTAAAGCAAAACAATCAAAAAGTACCCCAGGCAGGCACACCCACAAAAGGTCCACAACAGATCCAAGCCCAAGAAAGCAACAACTAGTTCAGTTTGAAGACGCAACCATTAACAGTTTTGCTCAACAGCTCCTTTTCCCCTGCTGCAAGCATTTTCTTGTGGATCTCATCAATATTTGCACTCTCTAGCATCAGAATGACAGTTTCATCCTTTGGAGGGCCACCATCCACTAACACACACACTCTTCTAATGTAAAGAATCGTGTTTTTCAGCCACTGTAACACTGATGATGGAAGTGTTTGTGAAGAGAAGAATAAGCATGTACCAGAGACTTGGAAGAAAGAGTCACATAAAGACAGCTCAGCTTTATTCCAGCACAACCTTATTTTCAGCTGAACTTATGAGGAGCCTTTTCAAATTCCCCAGTTCGATGTCCAACAATTAGAAAAACAACATCAAGACAATCTGGAGGACAAGTCCAGGAGAACCAGGAAATAAAAGCCTAAAAAACTCCAAGCCTAGTTCAACATCAGAGCTTATCTTGAACTGGCTATTTCTAAAAATCAACCTCTCTAAATACTCAAGCACAAAGCTGAAGGAGCTGTTCTTTTGAAAAGAGCTGGAAAAACCTCTGTGTTTCTCTGCTGAGGAAATACTGACCAGCCCTCTTCCCTGAAAAGTATTAATACCAAGACCTCTGACACATGTGGGTGGTACTGAGCTACCAGTCATCTTACCGAGTTGCTGGAGCCTGGATGCTCCTTCCATTTAGTCTCTCAATCTTGTACTCAACTCCTTCAATGATGACACTGGACTGCATGCTCATCTCAGGCACCTGTTTCACCACCTCATCCTCTTCTGCCTCCTCCTCCAACAGAAGGGTACGTTTCTGCTGCAGTTTTCGTGCTGCCAAAATAAGACAGACTCATGTTACACCACGAAGCACTCACTAAACCCCCACAAGGCTGCAACCTGTGGGCAGGTCCTTATGCTCAATGTCCCTGCAAGTCTGTGCTGTTTTAAGTCCATGCCCTCTCTCTTCATGGACTCCTTTGTTTCTCCACCATTTCTCTAATACTTCAGATGTAACAAATTCTACACCATTCCCTTGTCCCCTTCTTCCTTATTCACTTTCCATCGCTGGACACTCCAACAGATTTCCAACAGATCCTTATGCTGAGTGTGCTCGTCCTCAGACTGGAGGCTGTATGCAGACTCCTGTGCCCCCTGCCCCAGTGTGGACCAGCTCTCAAGCAGAAGAAAAATACATCAGAAACTTCAGAAGTAATTTTCCTGCCTGTTGCAAGTCCTGTGCAAAATCAGAGCAGCATATTGAGCCATGAAAGTTCTGCTGGCAGATACTACTCAAGGATGTCATGGGCAACCCTGGTTGTGGTAGCTTCTTCAAATGTGATAGAAGAGCTTACCAAATGCAGGAAACCCTTGGGCCACAGCACTTCCACCAGTCCACAGGGGAGCATCACAGAGCTCCTTAGCATTCACTGACTCCAAGCTATTCCCAGGCCTCATGAATAACCACCCAGGGCTCTGGAAGTGCTGGATTCCCCATGGGCACTGCCACGCCTCCCCCGGAGAGAAGATGCACTTAACGGGCCCACGTCCTCGCACACATTCCAACACACCTTCCTCCTCTTTCATTTTCTTCAGGTCATCTTCTCCCACCAAGGAGATGCGTTTGGGAGGCTTGTCCATCTGCTGCTGCTTCACCTCCATTTCAAAGTACTTCTGCCTCTCACGGAAGGATCTCTGCTCGGGGCTGTGCAGCTCCCCCGGGCTGCGCATGACCACCTGTGGCAGTGTCACGGGGCGTGGGAGACAGCCCTCCTTCCTTCCCGCCCTCCTTCCTTCCCGCCCTCCCTCCTTCCCGCCCTCCCTCCCCATATAACCCCAGCACTGCCCCACACCCTCCTCCTCCTGCCCCCCAGCCCATGCCGTGACTGCAGAACCCCAAAAGCCTGAATCTTCTGTGAGTCCCCATCCCACTTCTAGCTCCAGCCACCAGAACTCACCTCTGGGGCAGTTTTGGGATTCTCCATGCTGATCTGACCAGGCAGCTCCTAAGAAGAGAGAGAAACAGGCACATACTAAAATGAAAGTTTTCCCCCCGGCCTCCAGCTGAGCGGCAGCAACACCACAGACAGCAGCCTGGCCTCGCTCACAGAGTGCCAGGGCTCACACAGGGCAAAGCCTCCTCGGGCTGAGAAATGGTGAATGATAAAGATTTACATAAAATTGAGGGCTAAACAGAAACAGATGGCAACATCTTTTAAAGGAGAGAAAGTAAAAACCATGGGAGCCAGGTGAAGAACAGGAGCAGAGGACTTAGTCTAGAATGGAGGAAGCTGAGACTGATTTCAATCAAACATGCAACAATCAAAGTTTACTTCTAAGAAGTGAAACACCATCAGGAATGAAAGAAATCTGTATTTACCAGAAAAAAAGAACAGATATTGGATGAGTAGAAGTACAGGGGACAGAAAAAGACATTGAGCCACAAAATTCATTTGTGAACAAGAAATAAGCAAAGGCAAAAAGAGAAGTGCCAAAAGGTTATACAAAATAGAAAATCCTTTAATTATACAACTGAAAAGGAACTATGAGAAGCAAGTAGATCACCTTCAACTTCATTCAAAGGCACTCCAAAAACTAATAGTAAGTTTTCATTCTGTATATGTAAGGAGATCAATGACAGAGAAGGGAAACAAGAAAATTAAAAAAGCTTCTAGCTAAGAAGCTAATGTCTGTGAACAGAAAATACCGGTGTTGCCACAGAAGAAATCCTAAGAGCTCAGCAGAGTCACCTGCAGGGACAAGGTAACCACTGCTCAACAATTCTGAGGGAAGTGAGTTGTGAAGCTGCAGGTCTCACAGGTAAGGATTTTTAACTGACTTGTCTAATGGGTAGTACACATGAAAACCAGCCAATATATCCTTAAGAAGCAGGCAAAGCCAACGAGCAGCAGAGCCCTTGGTCTGGTCAGCTTCAATAGGACAAACATTCCCAGATGAAAATGAACAGAGGACAAAAGGGAAGATGAATCCACAATTCTCCCTCAACAACACAAATAATCTTCGCAACAAGGGAGCTGCACAGATGTGTCTGAGGCTTCAGAGATCCCTTTTGTGACCAACCCTGCTTAACATTTCCAACACCAAATGTGACTCAAGCCAGGAAGGTCTGTGAATTGCAAAGGGCAGGATACCCACAGCAAACGGGGTGTCCTTGGCGGCCGCTGCCTCCTCCCTCAGCCTCCCCTTGGGACCAGCGCTACTGCAGAGACCCCACTGGCACCAGTTACCTGTGTCTCCAGCAGGGGGTGGGACAGGGGCACTGCAGCAAAGGTCTTGTATGCCTGCTTGACATTGATGGGCATCTCATCTGGAGAGGGTGGAGAAGGCGGCTTTGGCTGCAGAGACAGAGACAAGGGTAGAGATCACCACTGGTGCCAGGGCAAACACTGGACACCTCTCAGCCTGCAAAGCAGAGGGTATGGGGGACACCTCCTGCTGTCCCAGTTCGTGGGGATTTCCACCCAACTCAACTAGCGTGTGCCTGCTTGAATTGGTGGGCTTGGGACTGGAACAGGGAAGCTACACCGTTGGCTCTGACCCTTAGGGCTGAACAAGACTCATGTAGTTTATTAGAAAATTAAAGTTAAGTTCTGTCCTTTTCTGGCATTTCTGACTGCAGGGGCCTGCTCTGTGGGAAGAGAACTGTTAGTCTCATTTGGTTTTCAGAGTGGCTATTGTATTTCTGCTGACAAAACGACAGGTGTGTACTTCTGCATACTTTAAGGCTACTGGTCTCTTGAAGTCTCCTAAACACCCATGGCAACCCATTCAGGGTTCTATAATCTGCAGAAAACCTGCCTTTGTTCTTAAATTTTCCCTCCACAGCATTCCACTTACTCAGAAACACCTGATAAGGTCCAAGAGGACCATCCTACTGCTCGACACTTGTCTTTGCTGGTCTTTTCCTCATTTATCTTCCCTGTGACCCCTCCGATCACATCTGGGAGGAAGAACAGTTGGGATGACCTGCTCAAAGCATTGCAGAGGTGACTGGGAGTCTGGGAGAAGATGGCACCACCACCATCCTTTCTGTTAGAAAGCGAATTCCCTTTAGTTGCACTGTTAGAACTGGCACTCTAGCAACCTAGGGCAGACAGACAGCTTAGCAAGAAGGAACTGCAGGCCACTTACAGAGTTGTGGGTACTGAAGCACAGCTCGCGCTGCTGGAAGGGATTGGGGCTGTCCCCGTCCTCCGAGTTATGTGAGGCAGCATTTTGTCGCACGCGGGACAGAGGCTGAATGACACCTGGCTTGGTCTGCTTGTGTCAACACCACACAGCAGGGCAAAGGCAGGGGAAGGGGAGGGAGAGAGAGAGAGAAGAGACATTAGCAGTTAGGGCAGGAAGATGTCTCTGCCATGCAAGAGGCAAATCCATGCACCTGAGCTGCCGACGCCAGCTGGGAGGGTGTGCAAACACCAGACAATGCCTCTGGTGCAAGTAGTTTGGACAGTTGAAGGTCAGGGTGATGACAGTGCAACGGGTTACAGAGAAGGCCAAGACACAAGGAAGAAGTTGCCATACCAATCGCAGCTGCAGGGGTCAGAGGGGTAGGGCATGAGCACGTCAAAGCTTGGAGAACATAAACATCATGAACAGAAGATGCAACAGGCAAACATCAGCCAGGAATAGGTGTGGGCAAAAGCTGGGGATGAAAATGAACCCAGACCGGACTCCGATTACAAATTCAGACGTAAGAGCAGAGACAAGAGCCTGAGATTTGACCTAGATGTCATCGCTGCTGGATGCTGTGTGGATGTCAACAAAACATCTAATATTAAAGAGAGTAGAGTAAGACAGGAAAAAATAGAGTGAAAGTTGCAAGGGCAAACAGGAATAAAGGCTGCAAAAGCACCTGAATTGAGTTTTCAAATTCACAGTATTTAGGACTTAGTGCATCTGTATAAACTTGAGGTAGAGCAGAGGAGCAAAGACTGGGTAAGAGCCAACAGTGCGACTCAGAGGGCTGGAATTGAGCACACACAGAGGCAGGGTGAGGGAAGAATGCACAGGGACACCACGGTGAGGTTTATGGCAGATGTACTTACTGATTTACTGTCATCCTGAGATGTAATGAAGTTGATGGAAGCCTGAGAACAGAAACACAGGTGTAAGTCTGGAGTGTGCACAGGAGGCCACCAGCTTACCCTGCTCCATACAACAAGCAATACAAAACTCCCAGCCCCAGCTCCTGCTCTGCTGCCTGCCCTGCACAGGAAGAAGCTCCCAGTTCCACACCACCCTCCCTCACCCTCCCAACCTTCCTGTTCTCATGGGGAGCAGTCCAGAGCCCACCCATGGGAGCTTCTCCCAGCTCCTTCCCTATGTGAGGAGACAGCTCCCTGCACATCTCCAGCGCTGATACCCGCCCTCCCCAGCTCCGCTGGTCCTGGTCCCCTGTTTCTGTCCCCTGCCCTCTGCGCTTGCTACTGAGCTCGAGCAAAGCCATCAGCACGGCAGCTTCTGCGCCAGAAGCGCTCACAGACGCCATCTCACAGCAGCGGGCAGCGGGGAACAGCCTCTGGTGCCTGGGCTGCTGCCCCAGGCGCCACCTGGGTGGCGAGCGCTGAGCCCCCAGCCGGGGAATGTGGGGCTGGAGGAGGGCGAGAGCAGCAGGGAGCAGCAGCGCACACCGCACACCCACGGGCACTTACAAAGCGGGTCTCCCTGCCTGGCAGGTGAGCAGGCCGAGGGGCTGCAGGCGTCTGGAGAGGGGCAATGCCAGGGAGGAGCATCAGGGGAGAGAGAATGGGAGAGAAAACGAAGAGACTGGGTTTTCCGCGTGAGACCGACACAAGCACCTTCCCTGGCACAGAGACCGCAGCTGCCGGCGTCCTTGTGCAGCTCCTCGCCACCTGCCCTGAGAAACCTGCTCTGCCCTCCTTGGCACACACAGACCCACCACGAACACCTCCTTCCTCCCGCCACCTGCTTCCCCCCCGCCAGAAGCCTGCAGAACTCCAGGCCAGGCAAGACCATCCCGACACCAGCATCAGGACAAAGGATTCCACCTCCCTCATTAATTCTCCAAGAGCTCTGAAATAAGCCTCCACATTCTGGCTGGATTACAAGACGTCTCAGAATCGAAGAATTTACACTAAAAATAGATGGTGGCAGAGAATCGGAGATGCAGTTCCTTGGAACTTCTACTCTGGAGCAACAACCTGAAGGTCAAGTCTCCTGAATCCCCAGAAAGTGTACGAGCCACAGGGTTAGTGCTGCCCTGTGTCCTTCCAGATAATCTTCTGGCAATCCCAGTTACCTGCTGGACATGTTTCATTTTGTGTAACATTGTCCAAAGAGAACTAAATCTATCAGAGTCAGACTGCTGCTGAAAGCTCTGATCCAAAAAGCATTAAACCATGTGAATGTGGCAGAAAGCTCACACAGAGAGCGCAGGGTTGAGAATGTCACCAGTGAGACCAACAGCCCAGCTCTGCAACACCAAGGCAGCTTCCAGAGCAGCTGCCAGTCACCAACTCACAACAGCCACGGACCAAGCTGAAAAGGCCATCAAAGTGACACGCAGACTAGACCTCAGAAATTAAAGCAGCGAGCAAACCCACTGAAGACCTTACAGAGTGATGAAACTGACTATAACAGAATCTCTCCTGGCATCTCTGAACAGATAAAAAAGATATACAAACCAGGTAAAACAAGGTAAACAGAAGACAAGGAAAGAAAAAAAGGCTGTATAGATATTGCACTCCAAAAGGAACGCAGCACAGAATGATGAGGATACAGGGCAAAGTACAATTTTCAGTTAATTCCATCCCCCTGATATAAAAAACAATAGCATGTAATGAAACAAAGGGAGAATTTATAAAATCCATTTGAGAGTACTGAACTTCAAAAACCTCAGCTGTCTGGGAAACCCCCTGCCATGGGATGAAAAGTGCAAAGACTTTTAAAAGATCAGAGTTGATATGAGAAACAAGAACAGCTTGTGAGACCTGTTAGTGAATGCCAAGGAAAAGGGATAATCACAAGTTACAAGAAACATACTGACGCCCCATTTCCAAGTGAAAGCTGGCTTCTAACTGAAGCCTTGTAGAAAATCATTGCCTGAGGGTGGGCTGCCATTGCTGGGATGCTCCAGCTCCGCCCAGTGCTGCTGACACAGGTCACTGGCAGCGTACCCGCAGGACCAGGGCTGTCCCAGGGAGACTGGGCAGTGATGGATTACAGAGCAGGCATTCTCCAAAGCCTGACTTCTCTCTTCTGACACACCAGTTGCCAGAATGAACCAGTCTCTGCATCAGGCACTGGTAAGGCCATTCTCAGAAAAGACAGACCTAACTGCCACCTTGCAGTCACTCGAGGTACCCTGCCGCTCCTCACTCTGCAAGTTGAGTTACCCCTCAAAGCAGCAACTTTCCAAGGAGTTCATGATGAGCTGATTATACTCCTGGGTCTCTGAGAAGTTTAGGAAGAGCAGAGCAATTCCCCCAGTTCTCTAGCTGTCTCCTGTGACGGACTCCCCTCCACCTCAAAGGTGTCACTGTGAAGGAGGGAACTCACTACTTGGGTTCCTCTGCCCTTCAGCTGTCCTGACCCAGCACGTCTGCCCCAGCCCTTCCCATACTGCCTGTCCTGGAAGCATCTCACCTGCTGGGTACCAGGAGAATAGGGGGTTTCACGCCTGGGATTTCCTGTCCCAGACTCGCCTGCAGGAGCCTGAAAGAGAGCAGACAGTGCTGGTTAGTTCCTGTGCAGCAACAGCTTCCATGTTGTCCCTTCGCAGCGAGCCATGGGCCACCTCACAGCACGACAGCAGTTAGTGCTGGGACCACAGCAGCTGCCACGTGTCAGAAACTTGCAAAAAGTGCTGGAAACAGCAAGGGGATGACATCAGACATTGTAAGAGATCACATCCACACACACCACAAGGCCGAGTGAGCAGGGTTAGAGCCTTCTGCCTCACAAAACCCTCCCACAAGAACACTCCAGTAGTGTAGCCTTCAGCAGAGCCGTCCACAGCCTCCTAGCTGCCTAGAGTGTCGTGGTGTCAGGTCTTAGGCTGGACTTGATGATCTCAAAGGTCTATTCCAGCCTCAGCAATAATTCTGTGTGTAATTCTGTGTAATTCTCAGCAGACCTCCTGTTGTACAGCCACTCCCAGCAGGAAGGAGACAGATTCATCCCCAGCCACACTGGCTGTAGTTGGCCTTCTGGCAAGACCTGTGGAAGCAATGGTAGCAGAGGAACGCTGGGGCTCCTCCACCTCTGCTGCAGGAACCTGTGACACCAGCCAGCCTACAAACAGCCCAATGGCCTCAACAAGAGAGTAGAGTCACAACAATCATCTGCAGCCTGTCCACAGGATTAAAGAGCACAAGTTAAAACGTATTTTAGATGCCTAAAGATGGAAACGGGTCATTTGGGATCCAGAGAGGAGGATTCTGCAGTCATTCAAACCCAGGCAATAATGAATCCTGACAACTGGATTCAAGTCAGCCTTGGGCAATTTTATTTTGACTGACCAAGACAAGTTATCTGAAGTTTATACTAGAGCACAGAAAACTGTGAAGAAAAAAAAAAAA
>VYZU01068388.1:39495-50749 GCA_013401355.1 Ceyx cyanopectus | reverse complement strand
GGCAACAGGATGGGAAATGCCATCACAGCAGGCTGAAATGTGTCGCTTGGTTAACGCAAAATGGAAGGTGATGCAAACCCAACCTGGCAAAACAGAAGTCCTTTCTGGGACAGAATATCAAAATCAGAAGCTCTGATGCAGAACATTGTTTCCTATCCCCAGAACAGCTCCAGTGACAGGATTTTGCAATGCACTTCAGAGGAGCTACATCTCCTGAGGGCAAATGGAAGAGGAGTAACCCAATGCAAGGGGCATCCTCAACCTGGGAGATGCTCACAACACTGATGGGCACCTGTATTCTCAGCTTGTTGTGTCTGCCCATGACAGATGGGTGTCTGTGTCCTCATACAGGTACTACCTACGCTGTGAGCATCTCCTTCACTGAGCCAGTCAGGTATGTTCAGGCTCAGCAGCTTTGGGATTTGGGTGAAATCAGTGGTTTGACATTGTCGAAATGGAGCTGACGTGCAGCATGTCATCAAAGCTGTCCCAACCACATCCCGTGTCACCCAAAGAATGGCTGGCATCACATCATGGCTCCCAAGCAGAGGGAGAAGCAAGGGCTGCCTTCTCAGCGGGGGCTTCCCACATTAACCACCTCAGCAGCTCCTTCCTTTCTCCCAGTGGGGCCAAGAACCTTGTCCATGTTGCACCAGATGTCCCAAAGCCCAGAGAGAGCAGAGGCAGAGGAGCAACGGGACAGTCTGTGAGCGGGAGCTTCACCAGCTCCAGGGGACCTTCCCTGGAAAGCAAAAAGTACAAGTTCCCAGTGCCCTCTGCAGGAGGAAGCATAGGCCTTTTCCCTAAATTTTGGGGCCTTCCAGGAGGGCAGTGAATAACAGAAAGGGCATCTGTCTCCCTTGCCTTGCTGTGTCCCCCACAGGACAGCCCAGCATGGGACAGGGACACAGAGACCCACCTCCCTGTCACCAGGGGTTCACAGGGAACCCACCTGCCTGTCCTCAGGGCCTCATAGGGAAGAAGCAATTTTGCACATTTATGGGTCCATCGTTTCACTGCAGGAACTTGGGGTCCCTTTTGGCATAACCATGGCCCTGCCCAAGAGTCACCTGAAATAATCATCAGGGGCAAATAGATGATAATATCTCCAGGGGAAATATCTCAGTTAACCAAGAGGTTTGGGTTTTGCACAGCACAGCTGGGGCTTAATCTGACACTTCATAGGATCATAGAATGTTTTAGCTTGGAAGGGACTGTAAAAAGTACTTCCTTTTTTTTTGTCTCTTGTATTTGGTATAGGGAAAAACAAGGAGAGAAAAAAGAAGAAAAATAAGGGTTCCCTAAAGCAGAGATCACTGAAACATTTCCTTAAACCTCACACACCTCCATAGAGGGATCCAAGTGAGCAGCATTGCACAGATTTACTTGTTCAATGGCAAACACCCTTCCCAAAGCCTCGCTGTTGCTGGGGGAGCTGTCAAACTTCTCATGAATCCTGTGCCAGCAATGATGGCACTGCTCACAAGGTCTCACAGATGAAGCTCATCAGAAACGCCTGCTCCAGGCTGTCACAGGTCACCCACCCCCGCAGGGAAGTGCCCATTGGGGCGCTGCCCCATCTGCCCCTGCTTTCTCAGGAGAGAAAGCTTTTTGGCAAGCAGTAGCTGAGGAGCCAGTGGCTTTCCTGGAGGTTGGCTGTGCTGTTCAGCTGTTACTAAGAGCAGGGGGTGAGTGCAAGGGGTGATGGGAGAGGCTGACATGTGCTTCTGGTCACTTGGGGCTGGCAGAGTTAACTGCACCCCGAATGCATTATCTGCCACAGCATAGCACAAAGCCCATGGCACCATGCAGCATGGCAGAGCATGATGCAAGGTGACACAGCTGGTCCTGCCCTTGGGTCACAACAAACCCCTGCAATGCTCCAGACTGAGGCAGAATGGCTGCTAACGGCCCAGCAGGAAAGGGACTGTTAATGATGGTCGACAGGCGGCCAGAAATGAGCCAGCGTGTGCCCAGGTGGCCAAGATGACCAATGGCACCCTGGCTTGGCACTGGTGTGACTATAGACTAGGGTAGGGACTGGGGAGGCCACAGCTCGAATCGTGGGTTTTATTCTGTGCAGTGTAGCAGTGGTGCTGGGGAACATGACTCAGTGGTGCCTCGGTTGGTGGGCGGACTCCGGGGTGTCCTAGCTGTGGCTCGGTGACTATACAGCCGGGTGTCACGCAGCCGCACCATGGTGGCTGCGGGACAGAACCGCACCGCGTGGGCTGATGTGACTCAGCACGCCACGGCGTGGCGCAGCTTGGCACAGAGGTGTACGGTGTACTATAAAACTCCATGTCGCGACACCCCGCGACAAAGCCACAAACACAACTCCCAGCGCCCCTTGGCGTCGCTTCCACTTTAAGGCGCGCGAGGCTCCGCGGCGGGCGGCTCGGCCAATCAGCGCCGCCCACATCCTCGCCAGGGCCGCCCCCGCCCTCCCGGCAGTCCCATTGCCGCTCCGGGAGGAGCCGCCGCCGTTTCTCCCGGTCGCGTCCGCGTCGCCGTCCGCTCCGCGCACTCTGCTGTGGTTCCTTGTTTCGTCGTAACCGTGGCCGGTTCTCCCAGGGCAGAACCCCTCTCACAAATCACGTCTTGGCTCCGGCTTCCCCCGTGGCACGGGCGAGGTGGTGCGGGCCGGGGCGGGACGCGGGGCGGAAGCGGCGCCGTGGCCCAGGCGGCATCATGGCGGCGCCGGGTGAGGCGCGGGTCGCAGTGGGGAGGGGGCCGGAGGAGACCGGCGAGGTCTCCGGTACGGCGGGGAAGGGCCGTGGGTAACTCGCTTGTCTCTCCGCAGGCCTGCGGCTGCGTCTGGCGGTGGCCTTCAGCCTCCTGCTCCTCCTCGCCGGCGCCCAGGCCCTGGCTCCCAGTCACCGCCTCACCCCCCGCGACCTGGAGCGGCTGAGGTCGGCGCTGGAACGGCCCTTCGCCGACGTGCAAGCCGCCTTCTATTCCATCGTGGGCCTGGACAGCCTCGGCGTGCGAGTGGCGGACGAAAAGGTGAACGGCGTAGCGGCCCCGAAGTGTTCAGAGCTGCGTTGGATGGGGCTTTGAGCAGCCTGGTCTAGTAGGAGGTGCCCCTGCCCATGGCAGGAGGGTTTGAAAGAGGGGATCTTTTAAGGCCCCTTCCAAACCAAGTCATTTTGCCGTTCTATGATACCGAGTTTATCCACCGAGCTGTGGTTTGACAGGACCGTGATGAAAATGTAAAGTATGCTCTTAGCAAGCCTCAGAGCAAATCACTGGTAATTACTGACAGTCAGCATGCTAATTGAATAAATTGCATCTTTGTCCTGGCAGTTCTCTTATGCTTACTGCCTTAAAATGCTGGTTTCAGGGCTCACTCCTCCATGGCCTCTTGTGGTACTACGGTAGATAACAATTTGGTTTGCTTTTTTGAGAAAAAGATTTCTGCCCACGGCGTTTCCTTTGCTGGCCTGTTAAATAAAGGGCTTGATATTTTATCTCATTTATAACACTGAATTCAGCCAGGTTACAGCACCTTGCTATTTTTGTGTATGAAATCTTACCTTGAGTGCAGGCTACAAACAAGGGCTTATGGTATCAACACAATGCTTAATCCTTTTCATTTCTGGTTAAAATGTTGTGAGTTGTCCTGGTAACTACCTGCTTACATAGGGAAGATTCTGTGCACATGGGTCCTTACCTGTGCACCTGCACTATAAACATCTTTTGTTCTTTCCTCATAAATTCTGCTAATTGAGCAGTTCTAAACCAGCTGGTCATGGGGTCTCTGAGTGTTGTACAATTAACACCTACAATTACTGATTGTGTGTGATATACAGCTGGGAAGGAAGCTTGCTCACAGAGTTTCTGTTCTCTGTCCTGGAAGTTTTTCCCTACTAAATATACTCAGGGAACTTTTATATTGATAGGCCTTATAATAATACTCAGTTTAAATTTGAATTCTGTTTGCAGTGGAGTTTATGTGGAAATCACTTATCTCTTTTAGCAGGAGCCACCTTCATTTCTGTGCAGCACTTAGCAGGGCAGGGCCTGGGGGGATGTAGGTTCTGTAGGCAGCACAAATTACTCGGGATTTTGTTTGCCTTTTTTTCAGTGTAAAAATGCACAGCAATGTATGTGACATTATCATTTAAATCTTGGTGGCTTAAGACTGGATGTAAGTTATAATCTTTTCTCTCTCAGGCTGCCTGCAGCTTCATCAAATCTCATGTGGACTCCAGCAGTGTGGATTCCCTATTCTATGCCGCCCAGTCCATCCGGGTCTTGTCTGACTGTGAGGTTAGTTGGAAACCCTGAGCTCTAAGGATGGGTGTTACCAAGGACATACTTACCTTCTGCTGCTTCTGGGGTGTATTTTATGCATAACTTCTACTTGGCTTTTCTTTGCAAGTGGGTTGTGCTCTTTTGTGTCTTAGGTGAACAACTTATGAGGTGTCTGGAAGCACTTGGTACTGGGCAAAATGTAAAGATAGAAAGTAGTTGGTCCAGAGTGATTTTGAGTTCTTGATTAAACACTGGTGGCTAGGAAAAAAGGAGCCAGCACATTTTACAGGAATCTTGGCAGCCATTAAAACTCTCTGGGTGGGTGACAAACTGGATGTGAACCCTGTGCTGAAACACTGACAATACAAATGGGGGCCACCTTTGCTGAACTGGGAGCATGTTATCCAAACCTCATTTTTCATCAGTCCAAGGGCTGCTGCACAGCAATGGGATTGATGACAGGTGAAAAGCAGTAGCAGGTTACCAGGATAGATCTGAAGAGAGGATTATCTAGCCTAAATGATAGTTAACAGCAAATCTTTGCAATTTAATTAATTAATCTAAGAGGTAATGAATGATAAAGAGGTTTTTCACAGATGCTTATACAGTAGTTCATTAATCTGAGTGTTGTTGCTTCAGGAAGAAATGCAGCTCAGAAGCCCTTGTTTTTTTCAAATGCAAATCAACATGTTCCCTGTGTTCCTTCTCAGGTTACCATTTCAAATGAGACAAGGGAGCTGCTGTTTGGAGCTGTCAGTGAGGATTCCTCAATCACCCAGATCTTCCACGCAGTTGGGGCCCTGAGTGGCTTTGGCCTTCCTTTAGCATCTCAGGAAGCACTTAGTGCTCTTACTGCTCGCCTTAGCAAAGAAGAAAACGTGCTGGCGTAAGTCTTTCAGAGGGAAATGATTCACTCTCGCACATTTATCCCTTAGGCAGTTGGATTTTGGAATAAAAGGTATTTTAACACCATTTTTGTGTTACAGGTGTAGTAGAGCAGGTGCTGTGCTGTCATTTGAAGTTTTTGTCCCATTCTTAATTGTCACTCTGTGGGAATGAAAAATATGGTTTGGAGCCATTTTCTGCGCAGTATTGCAAATGAGCTTATGTATCCAGTTTTGTTGAAGAATAATGGTCAGTAAAGAGGATGTATTCCAAAGAAGCCTCCTCTTTTAAAAAGATTCTCAGGATTTTTTTTTATTTATTTGATAACTAGCCCTTGTTTTGTGTCATTTATATTTGCAGTAGATTTGTGCTGCTCTTCCCCACCCTGTTGCTTGTTGGCAAGAGTGCCTGCCCTGTGAATGCCAGTGAGCAAAAGGAATGTCAGCATTTAGCACCAAAGAATTAAGCAATCTTACTGCAAAATGAGAAAATAGAGCATTTCTTAAAAGCTGGGGCAGAAGAGGAAACTTTAACTTGCTTTGTGTTAAAAACTTATATTCCTGGAAGCCCCAGTAGCAAGTCTGGGGATTTGTACTATTTAGGGATTGAAGTTTGGTTTCTTCTCTGTCTTTTAATGTAAGAGTTTATGGCTGTGCTGAGGCAGTTACAGTGGCATTCAGTAATGAATTTGCTTCAGAGTCATTGTCACAAGTCAGCTAAATGCGGTACCAGCTGTTTTACACTTCATTGAGAAGAGAAACTGTACTTGTTTTGATTTCAATTATGTTTGGCTTTTAAGGAAGGAAAAATCTTAAAATTGTTTGGTTTTGTTTACTCTTCTTTAAGAACGATCCAGGCTTTGGAAACGGCATCTTACTTGTCTCAGCAGGCAGATCTCAGTGGCATTGTTGAGGAGATAGAGGTAGGAACATGCTTTGCTCTCTAAATACACAGGGATTGCTTAGAGCTCTCACATACTAAAAGATGTGTTAGTGGGAAAATGAAAAACAAAACCTAACCTGGCTAATTCATTTCCTGCATCCTGTGGGTTGACTTGGCTCCGTTTTGAGCAGGTATTTCTGCTAGACTTTTAACTGTTTCACAGTAGTCTGAAACACAGAAAATGATGACTTTTAAATATAATTAAACCCACTAAAGGCTGAAGGATTCTCTTTCATCCTGTTTTGAAATGACTATAACAACATACATTGGTGATCCAATACTATGGTACTCTTTGATTACAGGTCTACAGCAGAGTGAACTTCTGCAGCTCTACTGGAATGCAATTTAAATTTTAATAACTCTTTTTGTCAGGATCTTGTTGCTCGCCTGGATGACTTGGGTGGAGTTTACCTGCAGTTTGAAGAAGGAATTGAAACTACTGCACTGTTTGTGACTGCTGCCTATAAGCTGTCAGACCATGTGGGTACAGAGCCAGCAATGAAGGAGGTCAGTATCTGCCTTTTCCTCCCTTGCACACTGTAGCTCACAAAAGGGATCTTCCTGGTCCCTGATGTGTGCAGTGCAACAGGCTGGTATAACTGGATAGAATTTCTGCTGGAAACAGTAACTAACACACTCAGTGAAAAGGGAATGCCTGGTCAAAGAATCTAGGAGGAAATTTTTCCTTCAGGATCACAGGCTGAATTTATGGTTGGTTTGGTTTTTTTTTTCCTTCTCAAAAGTACAGAAGGAAATTGCAAGCGAGGCCTAGTTTTTCTTTGTGTTTTGAGACAAGCTGTTGAAAAAACCCCCTCTTGTTTCAGAGTTTGTTCTGGTATTTGGCACTTGTCTAGCACTTTTCCATCATTTCAAAGTGTTTTGCAAATGTTGCTTACCTGTGAGGAAATACAGGCACCCTAGTTAAGAGTGCCCAAAGGACAGACAACGTTACTGCCTTGTGCCTCCAGGAATCCAGATGCAAAAACTTGTTGTCTAAAATGAAAGACCATTGGAAATTCCTTTGGAGCTTGATTAAGTTAGAAATCATTACTTCAAGCTATCCACTTCATTATTCTTTTCCACAAGTTAACTTGTTGCAATTAGATGTACTTTGAGAATGGCAGCTCCCTAGAACATGAGACAAAGTGGCAGGGTTGAGGTAGAAGTCAGTGTAAGGCATCTGAGTTAATTTCTGTCTCTCTTCCATGTTGCTGCCAAATAGACTAATGCAAAGTAATTTTGATGTCACTTTTGAGGGGGTGATTCTGCTGCACACAATTCAAACTGTCAGCATCAGATGGTTTTGTTGTTTTCTTTTTTTTTTAAAAAAAAAAAGATAAATTAAGGAAAATGGTTTAGTGTTGTTTCAGAATTGTGCTGTCAGAAGTGCTATTGTTGGGGCTTAAAGCTTCCTTGTGAATGATGTCTCCAGAATGCCACAAAACTCTTCATGTAGTGTTTGAAAAAAATAACTCTTTCCTGCACATGCACATATATCCCCACCCCCCCACAATTTAAATAGGGGTGTCAGTTGCTGATTAGGGTCTGTAGCTGTGCCGTGCCCTCCACGTCAATGAAGAACAATGCAGGGTTTGCACAATGCTGTAGTTTTGTAGTGTTCATCTGGATGCTTTCTCTATTTGTGATGTACGTTGGTGCTTAGTAATACAAGTAGGAAGGTGAAAATTTGATATGCAATGTTCTTTGTAAGTTACCAAGTTGTGTGCTTGTAGCATTATTTGGGATTGTCTTTTGTTGTTCTCATTTCTGGTTAGAATTTAGCCCACAGTCCTTTGCTTGGAACAAAGTACAGGCAACCAAACCCTCTTTTGCAGACTAGCAGGAGCTGATTAAAGAATCTGTACAATATATAATCATGGAATGGTTTGTGTTGGAAGGGACCTTAAAGATCATCTAACACCCCTGCAATGGGCAGGGACACATCCCACTAGACCAGGTTTCTCAAATCCCTGGTCTTGGCCTTGAACACTTCCAGGGATGGGGCATCCACAGCTTCTCACTGTCCTCAGAGTGAATAATTTCTTCCTAATATATAGTCTAGATTTAGCTTTTTTGAGTTTGAAACCATCACTCCTTGTCCTGTCCCTGTAGTCTGCGATGAAGAGTCCCTCCCCAGCTTTCTGATAGGCACCCTTTTAAGTACTGAAAGACCACAATAAGGTCTCTCTGGAGACATCTTCTCTTATCCAGGCTGAACACCCCCAACTCTCCCAGCCTGTCTGACAGCACAGCAGTTCCAGCCCTCCTATCATTGTTGTGGCTTCTCTGGCCCTCCTCCAATAGGTCACTGTGCTGAGGACTCCAGAGCTGGAGTCAGCACTGCAGAGGGGGAGGTGTCTCACTAAAGCAGAGCAGAAGGGTAGGATCCCCTCTGTTGAACTGCTGGGGATGGAAGCCCATGGTGCCATTGGCTTCTGGGCTGCAAGTGCACATTGCTGGCTCATACTCAGTTTTTCATCCACTGACAGCCCCAAGTCCTTCTCTGCAGGGCTGCTCTCAATCCACTCATCACCCAGGCTGAATTTGTGCTTGGAACTGCCCTGACCCAGGTGTGGGACTGTGTACTTTGCCTTGTTGAACTTCATGAGGTTTGCACAAGCCCACCTCTTCAGCATGTCCATGTCCCTCTGGTTGGATCCCATCCCTCCTGCATGTCAGCTGCATCCCTCAGCTTGGTTTCATACCCTGCAGAGTGTGGCACAAATGCACCAACCTTACGAAGTTAGGCTGCAGAACCAGCTGGAGGACCTGGTCCTGGAAAGAACAAATTAGCTTTGGCACATCCCAGGGCCTAAGCTGACTCTGTGCTCCTGGTGGTACTGCTTTAAAGCTAATCCTCTTAGCTTGATCACACTGCTGAGCATAAGGGGATAAGCCTGTATGGGCCTGGACTGCCTCCTTCCAGAGCCATTAGGATGCTTTGCATCACTGCTTCGTGGCATTCCCAGCTTGGCAGGTAGCCAGGACACCCAGCCTAGCCCTTCTCCAGTGTGAAGAAAGTAGTACGGCTCTTGGAGACCACTGTCTTTTAGCAGCTGCTCATGGGCTGAGTAGTTGAGTTGACACCATCTTCCTTCCATCCTGACACACATAGTGCCAAGAGGGAGATCCAAATTCTGGTTTTGCAAGTTCTTAGCATGATCACAGCAGTTGTGGTTGGAACCTCCCAGCCAAGAGTAAGAATGCTAATGGGACATTCAAAAGGTAGCTAATTTTGTGTTACCTCATAATTTATTTTTAAAGCAAATGGGAAATTAAGCAGTCTTTATGAATTATATTTTAATTAATAATATTATACTGAGTCACTCACAGTGTTGTGGTGAGCTGCTGGTGTGAATTCGTGTGTGATTTTCTTCTTTCAGGATCAAATCATTCAGCTGATGAATGCTATTTTTAGCAAGAAAAACTTTGAGACGCTCTCAGAGGCCTTCAGTGTTGCTTGTGCTGCAGGTTCTTTGTCACGGAACCGCTACCACTTGCCTGTCATTATTGTCCCTGATGGGCCCTCATCCGTGTCTCACCACCAGCCCATACTCAGGGTGAGTCCTGACCCTAAATCTTGTCTCGGTCTTTAGTACTGCACCTCTGGCTGACTGAAGAAAAGCTGATTTTTAGCTCCAGGACTCGGGTTCCAATAGATCTGAGGTTTTAGTGCTTTTATGAAGTGATTGAGAACCTGTACTTACCTCACTCAAGAAGTCACTGTGTGGAAGTCAGCTCTGCTGATGACAGACTTCAGCTTTCCCAGTTATGTTAGAAAGAACTGTGTAAATCTGGGATGCTGGGCAGAGGAGAGTTCTGGGTGTATAACACAGCAGGGTAGTGAGTCGTCTGTGCTCCTGCATTTTGTCTGGGACGAGTTTCACGGAAACTGCTTTTTTTCTTGTAGCTACAAGTGACCAATGTTATGTCCCAGCCACTGACTCAAGCTTCTGTAAAGCTTGACTATGCTAAGTCTGCATCTAGCAAAACCACTGTCCTTCAGCAGACAACATTTGCACTCTCAGGGTAAGAAAATGATCTTATTTTTACAGTTTGTAAGGCAAATGGGTGTTATTTAACCAGTTTTGGACTTACTTCCCTTGTGTGCTCTTCCACCTGAAAAATGCTTGTATTATGTTTGTGTGTGGACTTAAATTTGGTTGGTGGCAGGTGACTGAGCACATTTGGAAGTGATGGGAAATTTCTGTTGTTTGACTGGGAGTGAGAAACTGCAATGCTCTTCTGACTTGGGAAGAACTTGGAAAAATTATTTTCCTGCTGCACTTTGCAAAGTTAGTTCTGTGCTTATTTGTCTGCTTCATCTGTCCTATTTGGAGATGTCTGGTTAGCTATATGTTAACCTCTTTGTATGCTGCTGATAATGTCCTAGAGGATACTTAACATCTTGTTTTTTTTGTGTTCAAGAGACATCTTTGAGCTGAATTTCATGAGTGTGAAACCTGCAAGTGGATACTACGATTTCTCCATCAGTGTTGATGGAGATGAGCGGTTTATTGCTAACAAAGTTGAGGTGAGTAT
Source organism: Ceyx cyanopectus (assembly GCA_013401355.1). Taxonomy (NCBI): domain Eukaryota; kingdom Metazoa; phylum Chordata; class Aves; order Coraciiformes; family Alcedinidae; genus Ceyx; species Ceyx cyanopectus. Next base: position 40,123 of record VYZU01068388.1, on the reverse strand, counting down.
TCTCTTTGCATTTTAATTCTTTGCCTGTTCACTGAAACACCTTTTTATTTATACCCATTGAAGTATGTTGGCAGTTGTGGCATTTTTGTTTTCAAGGATGTTGTTTCAAAGGATGTTGCCAGTTGTGTGGCATTCTGGTCACGTTTTTCTTTAGTGTGTTGGATTTTGATTCTGTATTATGACCAGTAACCAGATTAAGAGATAATCAAGAGACATGTGTAAATTTCAGAAGTGACTTGTCACTTAGATGCTGATCTGCCAGTATATGAACAGAGGTGAGCAGTGGAAGTGTTGATTGTGCAGCCCAAAGCAGCTCTGCAGAAATGGTTACTAAGCCTGTGAGCTCTTCAGAGCGTTTGAGATGTGAGTCTGTGAATCTCCACATTTGGCTGGCAGCTCCGTGGTGATTGCCTCAGTGTTTGTTGTCATTTGTTTGTATGAGCAGAGGGTCTTCTGGCATCTCCTAATGGTCTATATGGCGATGCTTTTGTAGTAGAGAAAGTGACCAAAGCAAATGCAAATGAAGTCTTGGTTTCATGCATACATCCCCTGGTTTGGTGTCAATCACAGAATCACAGAATCACAGAATCACAGAATCACAGAATCACAGAATCACAGAATCACAGAA